>JAEIFG010000515.1:0-15813 GCA_018901795.1 Drosophila sp. st01m | reverse complement strand
TAGTTCGCAGCTACGGACAAGGAGGCCCAACAACACAGGAGGATTATCAAAGAAATTCACGACCACTTCGCAATGATGCGAAGAAACGCTCAATAACGCAGCTAAATGCAATGCATTATTGAGCCTATAGTTGTAAACAAACACTCAAAGCGAGGCGTGTAAACGCTGCTTTAAAAACCACTAACTACTGATAGGCTTTAACTAACAAACACTTTGGTGGAGTAAACTTAATATAAGTAACTGAAATGTAAAATTGTATCTTTTAAATGTTATCCACCAAAATGTGACCCTAAAAAAAAAAAAAAAAAACCCTTGGACCCATGACTAACGTATTATTGAGTGGATAAGTATAGTATTTCAAATAAGCAACCAATAAGCATCTAAAAATATTAAATATTAAATTCGAAACAATAAAAGACTACGAAGTAGTCATAAGTAAATTGAAGTTTCCTGACATATTTGGTCTAGAAACAGAAGCAATTTCTAGTGTACAAAGATCACGCTTGTCTCCGTAATGCATCGTTAACCATTGCTTTCCAATTTAATGGAACGCTATATGCTTCTAATGCCGCGTCAGCATTACCGGTAATCTTGCTTCTAATCGAGTGAAGTATGCCAAAATATCTTGAGGTACCAACCTCCCTGCATAGGCTTCCATTAGGCGGTCGACGCTCTTTTTCCAAGAGCTGAAACCCGCTGGATTTCCAGAAAATTCTCTGAGGCATTTTACTAAATCTGGGACTTTATCGAATCCCACTCAATTTTCACGATGTTCTGCACTTATACCCTGGTCTATTGCATTGCTAAAATCCTGGTCTAGATTATTTAAAGCTTGCACTATTAGCGGGACTTGTTGTGCTATTAACCGTCCCAATAGCTCGGTAATTTGATCTACCGTTGTCATATTTCTGTTCTGCTGGTGTTCTGCTTGTCTTTGTATTTGACTTTGGTGTTTTCGTTCGTTGGTTTAAAATGGGTGGTCGTATCAAATTGTTCAGATTGGCCAAAATTTTCAAAATACAGAAAAATATTTTATGTTTGAATAAATTTTAGATGTTTGTAAAAAAAAAATATATCTATATATATAAAATGCTTTGGCCTCACTGACTCACTGACTGATATATCACAGAACAAAAATCCAGATTCGTATGGGTATTTTCATTTTTTAATTCCACCTGCAACCTATTATAAAAAATAAAAAACATTTAATTAAATTGCATTTAATGTAAGATCTCTAAGCAAGCATTGAAAACGTTAAATGCGTGTGCACGCATACATAAACAATATTAGCGTGAGCAACTGAAGAGAGACAAGAGCAAGAGAGCCGTAGCATCTGTTTTTGTGTTTCGCGAGCACGATCGCGAATGTTGTTGTTGTTTTCCTCCTGTGAACGAAGCGTTCTTTGTCATCAGTGTTGCCAATTTAGCTTTTTTTCCCATCAGATCTGACGGTTTTGGAAGTCCAACAACAGGGGGAAAATTTTAAAACAGCGGAAGGCTTTTATTTTTATTCAATCGGCGGCTTCTTCCTGAAAAATAGTGTTCGTCATACATACGAAATAAAGGGCTGCTTGAATTAACTCGATTTTACATATGAGACATTCGTGTTGATACTGAATTGAATAAGTTGGCAGCGCGCACATTAGTGCTATAATTGGAAATATGCATTTTATCGCTTTGGTATTGTGGAGATATCGAAATAATTTAAATAATAATATTTATATTAACCTTTTAATATAAATTTTTCTGAAACTTTAAGTGTGTGTGTGCGTCCGAGTAAAGCAAGGACGCAAAAGCGGGACCGCTAGTATAAGATAAAATCAGAAGCTCTTTTAAATTTTCACCTGCATTTTATTTTTGAAATAAAAAATATTTATTAAATCGAATTAAAAATGCATGTTCGCAAAATCTGTGTACTATTTGTCAATCCGTAAAGAATTACGGACATATTGTTAGTACTGTATATTTTAAAAATACTTTCTCTTTTTCTTTTAGGATATAATAACTGATGACTGTTTTCCAAAAACATCGGGTACAATTGCTCTGCTAAACAAACTTCGGCATCGAATAACTACAATGTATAAAAATGCTGATATGTATGATTATCCGTAAGTATTTAACATACAATTTTGTTAATTAAATTCAATGAAAAATATTTGCAGACTTTTTGAAAACGAGCGAGGAAAAAAATCTCCTAGATCTTTACAACCTTATGTTGCAGGATATTAACGCTTTTATAAAACATATATTAGGTAAATGGGTTGTTGATTGTTGGACTAGTATTCAAGAGAGTATGGGTATTACATTGCTGAAAAGAACAGAGAATGACAATATTAATGTAAATTTTAGCGAAAATCTCAAAACAGCTCTAAAAAGGATATCAAAGTGCTGCGGTTACTAGACTGCGAGCTAACAACCAACCTAAATAAATTTTTTTAATTTGGAAGAAGATCTTTGGGTACGTAAATTTAAAAAAATTTTTTTGAAGTAAGATACGAAGTTTCTTAATTTAGCAAGCGCGAATTAAATTACTGCGTATTGCGGAATGGATAAATGATATCAACGAACGAGCACATGAAACTGAACGGGACCTTATGGCCGTGGAAATGAGGATGATTGAAGACCAAATTAAACCACTAATGCAAAAAATAACATGGGACCAATACAGTAAGTCAGTGTACCAATTCAACACCAAAACTTCTGAAATGTTCTTAAAATTTGTTCTTAAAAATAACGATTGCGCAAATGATATTACTTGGGGAAACATTTATTCTCTGAGATTTAGTATTGAGTTCATATCCGTTAACTTTATTATAAAGGTTGGCAAATATCTCCCCTTCCGCTTTTTTGCTCTTCGCCTTATTTGCTAAGAACTCGGACAGCCACTTTTCACAAGCCTCTTTTGAGTTCAACACCACCAAAGGCATTCGCCATGGACAGGAACAGGTGGTAATCACTTGGCACTATGTCCGGGCTATATGGTGGATGCGATAAAACCTCCCATCCGAGCTCCCGTACCTTCGCACGAGTCATCAACGAAGTGTGTGGTCTGGCGTTGTCCTGGTGGAACACTACACCCTTCCTGTTGGCCAATTCTGGACGCTTCTGGTCGATCGCCTGCTTCAAGCGGTCCAGTTGTTCGCAGTAGATGGTAGAATTAAGCGTCTGGCCATATGGGAGCAGCTCATAGTGGATGATTCCCTTCCAATCCCACCAAACACACAGAAAAACCTTCCTGGCCGTCAATCCCGGCTTGGCCACTGTTTGGGACGATTCACCGGCATTCGACCACGACCGTTTTCACTTAATATTGTCGTATGTGATCCATTTTTCATCGCCAGTCACCATCCGCTTCAAGAATGGGTCGAATTCGTTCCGTTTCAGCAGCATATCGCAGGCGTTGATTCGGTCCAGAAGGTTTTTTTGCGTCAAATCATGCGGCACCCAAACATCAAGCTTTTTTTGTATCCAGCCTTCTGCAGATGGTTTAAAATGGTTTGGTGACTAACTCCCATCTCCTGGGCGATGTCACGAGATGCCACATGCCGGTCTAACTCGATGTATTCCATGATTTGATCGGTATTTGTCGTCACAGGTCTTCCGCCGGCTGGCTTATCCATGGTGTCGTTTTCACCGGCTCTGAATCGTCGAAACCATTCCTCCGCGGTTCGAGTACCATCCCCCAAAACACCATTAATCTCACGGAACGTTTCTCTAGCGGATTTGCCTTTAACGAAGGAAAACTTTAAAATAGCGCGAATTTCGGCGTTAGTGAACTCCATGTTTACACGTCTATAATTGTTGAACGCAATATCCAAACTAATCATGCATAGCGTGGAACAACAGCAAATATATCATTTTTATTTCACAAAAAACTAAACTTTCAAATTAAAATAAACGTAAGAAAATAGAATAAAAAAATAAAATAATTTTTATTAATGCACGACAAATACCAAGGGCAACATATCGAAATCAAAATTTAGATCATTGTCAATATAACGTCGTATTTTTCTAATGTGTTCATATTTGGCAAACGTGGTTAAATAACAAAAAGAAGGAACTTTCTTTATTGCCAAAAATCTCATTTGAGAGAAACGTTGCAAAATTTTTATAATCTGCCCTTTTTTAGAGATGCGCCCGCATTTTTATTATTACTAGAGAATGTCAAAACAGCTTCTCAAAACCTTAATTATTTCTTTAGCTATTGTGAAAATATCTAAAATTCACAGTTTTGAAACCCGAAGAATAATTACCAGAATAATTGCCGATTACCAAAGAATTATTACCGATTCTAAGCAAAGAATATAGGAGTTGAGAACTGTTTAGAATCACGAAACTTACACTGACCCGAATATATATATATGTTATTGGCCCAATTTTTCTTAATCGACAGAAAGATCGGAACCTAATACCACTTATTACTAAGCAATCATTCTCTTGACTTTGACGTCATCTGAGACCTGTCTCAAGGTATCGGTAGTCAGGTCAAAGGGCTTTTTGAAGTCTCTTTGAATTTGAGCGGCGGTTTTGTAACCAAACATTTTTTATGTAGTTTTCTTGTCATATTTTACATTTTGATTTGCATTCCTTTGTAAATTATGTTTTTTTTTTTTTAATTAACTTATACCTATTTAGTGACAGGTGACAATACTTTTTATTTTGATACAAGCATTGGCTTGAGATGGCACTGCGAAACTGGCCAGATCATTAAGGTGCATATTCGCAAATATATCGAAAATATGTTGCACATTGCAATCCACAACGATAGCCGATATCACATGGCTCTTGCGTCAACTTGTAAACTTGTTCTATAAAATTAAATCCATATATTGCGACACTAAAGCCGCTTCGAATTCCGAAACCATCACCATAGTGTAATTGTCTCCTTTCAACTAGATGATGTTATTTTTACACTGTATATGCTTATCTACTAATTCTGAAAGCCTGTTGCGACCCTTTCAAGTAGTTTGTCGCACCTCTGACAGCACGCAACGAGGATGTGTGGTTATTTGTAAATATTGTATATATTGTATCTATTTATCTACTATTTTTGAGTGCCAGGGCACCGACTTAAGGGGTTATTTTAGCTTTCCGTGAGCCGTCTTTCCTTCGTCACTAGATTACTACATGGCTTTTTGTTGGTGAACCACCTTATCTTTCACTTTTTACTTTGTTGAGTTCTTCATATGGATTCTTTATTGTTGATGTTACTTGTTCATATTTTTTAATTTCTTTAAAGATTTCTGTCAGTCTTTCAAAATCTTCTTTGATCTCGTCATTATCATTTTGGAGCAGCTTATAATTATGTACAACATGCTCCACCGTTACCTGTAAACTGCGAACAGGTCATGTCCGCATGTCGATTTCTTCTATTTCGTTTTTTTTTTTTTGCTGTTATATATTCTTTCATACGTCGGCTTCTTCAGCGATCCCACGCTCTCTCTTTATAATTAGCTTAGTTCTGTCCCGCAACACTCTTTCCGATTCAATGGATAATTTATTCCCTCATTGCACTCTTTTTGCCGTTTTTCTTTATCAACTCTGGTAAATTCTGGTGTCCACGTTGCGTTACTTTAGCGATCGTTGCTAAGTTCCAATGCCACCTCTTTTTCTCGCCAGATTCCCACTCATACTTTGCGTAGAATTATATTTAACTGCGCGGCGATGCACGACAGGTGCGATCTATGAACTTGATTTTATGGAAGCGATTAAGGCATCTACTCGAAATGTAAGTTTGAACAAATTACTCGAAGGACCATATTCATGCAAATCTGCACTTAAACTAAGTCGCTATATTAGTTTCACCGTTAAAACCACCTTGTAAGCACTGTTTCCTATCCCAAAATAATAACGCGCGTTTTTTTTTAACTGACCTAGATTATTTACTATATATTTTATAGTAAACGGTCGGCTCTTAACTAATTCCCTCCGATCTTTCTTCTGTGACGCTTAGTTGTATTTCCCGCTCCGCTCTTTTTATTAGATACTTAGTTTTGTTCTGCAATCTTTTTCTTCTGCAATATTCTTATTATTCCCCCACCGGCAACACTCTTTCTTGTGCAGTGGCTATTTTATTCCTCACATATGCGATAAATATTCAAAATTGACCAAAATGATCATTGTTTGCTCTACAAGAAATTCCAAATGCGACAACTGTTGATATGTCGAGCTAGGCGGTACCTTTTTATTCTGAAAGCTATAGTAAGTTCTGAATATCAATACGTCATAGTTTTCGGGAAATCATTTTAGCTGCTGAGTTCAGCATACTTTGTAATTTAACATATTTCATGTCAAAGAGCTGACTTATAATGGATTTTTCAATTCAAAGTTAACGTGTGATCCAGTATCTATTAGACATCTACATCGTTCATTCGAAAATGAATATTATTGTTGAAGTTAAAAATCTGGCTTTAATTGGTCGTATTCTTGTATTGTTCTGATCCTGGTGATACTTCTCATCTATCTGATTCCTGTTCTGTTCCTATTAATCAGAGGCTTGTAGTAGAAAATTTTTAACAATTTCCGTTGGCTCTATACGTCTCTGTGGTGCACTTTCCCTTTGTCGTTAAAATGGAGCTCTAAATTCTGAATGTTGCTAGTTGTGATTGCATTGTGTTAAACTGAGGTCTTGGTTGAAATATGTGGTCGTGAAATATAATTTGGATTTAAACTATATCTTGATGTAAACATCGGTGCTAAATTTTGTTTGGAACCAATATTTAATAATTTCTTTCCATGGCTACTTGTCTTAACTTCATAGGTGTACTTATATCTTTGATTATTTTGGCTGTATTTCTTAGCTTAGGAATTGTTTTAAAAATCAGTTTTAAAAAAATTTAATTCCATTTGATTTTGTGAAATCGATTTAATATTTTGATCTTTAAGAAAAATATTCGTTACTTGTTTGGAACCAATATTTAATAATTCCTTTCCATGGCTACTTGTCTTAACTTCATAGGTGTACTTATATCGAACCTACGTAATCTGAGTTGTACATTAATTTTTGGGTGCGAGTCCCGCTCAGGTAAAGTCTATTATGTACTTGATTTGATATTAATTCAAGATCGTTTATAAACCTTCTGAGGTCTCCTTTGTATTTCGTCCTCTGGATACTCGCTATTAATTGATGTATTGGTGTTCTGCCCTCAAAATAAATCGGTAGAGCTGTCCTCGGTCTGAACCAAGTTTCGTAACTCACCTTCATTATTACACACATCGTCGCCAATAAGGACTTTATTCACTACATTTAATTGGTGTGTCATCTGGATCGAATTCGCAGTGTAAAACAGTGATCGCCATCACTATTCGTCAATATTCCTTACGAATAGATATAGGTGCATCAGGTTGCGTTTGATATCAGACGCAATCATTCTGTTTGTGAGAGTTCGTTTCGATCGAGTCATGGGTCATGATCCATGATTTGATGGATTCTTATTTTGCTCAAATCATACTCGAGTGACTCGTTTGAAATATGAGGTAGACAAAAACCGCAAGCAGCAGCACACTTGCTTAGAATAATATGCGGTAGGTATTTTTTTAATTCATACATTTATATTCATACAATTAAAAAATAGGCGGACGGGCTCGAAAATTTGAACCTCAAAATTAAACCAAATTTTGGTTTTTATGCCTACTTAATAAAGGGAAGGTTAACAGGTATGGTTTCTCACACACTTGAAATTTTAGAAATGAAAATAATTGTGTGAAATTATTATTATCCCTGAGTAGCCTGCTCAGAGTGGAGCCTGTTCTGTCTCTCTTAAACCAACGCGGAAGTGTTATTTCGGGTTTGACAAGCGTGCTTACACACTCGTTCTAACGCTGAGACTAACATCGCGACTTAGTTTAAGTGCAGATTTGCATGCATACACCATACTTTTTCATCCGGGAGAAAAATATTTCTCTCTTATTAGCTGATAACGGATATATGTATACTAGAAGTATTTTATTTCTTTGCGAATAATTCCATTTCTCTTTTACTATAACTCTCTCTTTACTTTTAATAACGTTCTATCTAATTCTGATCAAAGCCGATTTGTTTGCTGACTTCTTTGAAACAACATACTCATAGACGGTCACTCTTACACATTCATTCTGAGCGTGCTTACACACTCGTTCTAACGCTGAGACTAACATCGCGACTTAGTTTAAGTGCAGACTTGCATGCATACACAATACTTTTTCATCCGGGAGAAAAATATTTCTCTCTTATTAGCTGATAACGGATATATGTATACTAGAAGTATTTTATTTCTTTGCGAATAATTCCATTTCTCTTTTACTATAACTCTCTCTTTACTTTTAATAACGTTCTATCTAATTCTGATCAAAGCCGATTTGTTTGCTGACTTCTTTGAAACAACATACTCATAGACGGTCACTCTTACACATTCATTCTGAGCAGTATAAACTGTACTTACTGAACCAAAATAATAGATGGCTTGCCTCTTTGACTTTAAATAAATAAAGCCAGAATACCTGAAAGGTCCCAATGGTGTGCGGAAAATTTGCGTAGTCCACCATTTAATTCACACAGTTGATTCATCATATTTATTAAGCTTTTGGATGAAGTAGCCTCCATGCTGGTCACTCACACCCGTACAATATTAGCAGTATAAACTGTATTTACAGCCCTTCACTTGCAGATAACTCGATTATTTGTGAACTTAATTGAACTATTACTTACGCCAGTTCCTGATGGTGTGCCAGGCACACCTCTGTATTAAAGTACTGTGCTTTGTGTACTCCGCTACACAAATTATATACCCTATCAATCGATTCTTCATATTTTCCAAGCCTATGCAAGGACTCCTATATTATCCCTATTCACAAAAAGGGTGTTAAGTGCGATGCTCAGAAATATAGGGGGTATTGCTAAGCTCTCTGCAATTCCCAAGTTGTTTGAGTAAATAATGACTTCTCATCTTCAACATTTGTGTGGTTCAATTATCTCTCCTAGTCAGCATGGGTTTATGAGATGTATACCGAGTCGGTATTACCGACAACCACCAACCACCCTTCGATCGGAATGTGATCGGATTTCAGAACAACAATTTTGAGTGGTGCCCAAGTTACAATAACTTTTAGAATCAATTCGAGTTTCTTAGTTATCGATGTGTCCAAATAAACAGAAATTGAAAAAATAAGGAATAAACTAAATTTATAAATTTTTGTTTTAAAGTAATTTATTTATTTATATTTATATTTCGTTCTTCCTACAGGGGACGGCTTTATAAGAAATCAGTCACAAAATTTGAGATTATCAACTCTAGGGAATTAAAATAGTAGACTGACGTACCTTGTAAAAGGTATTTGTAATTTTTGTGAATGAACTGTTTTTTTGTGTTTTGATTGGATGTTTTTTGAAAACTTAAATATTATTTTTATTTTTCTGTTCTAGGTCAAAAATTCATAGTGAAGATCTTTAAATTAGTGAAGTATCTACATGACCGCTTGGTGGCTGCTCAGGAAAATTTACTGGTTATTAAGGAGAGTATCCGATCATGGGGAAAGGTGCCTTTGTTTCAACGTAAGGATCTTAATCCAAAGCTAATGCTTCATACCGAACCCCGCGACGTTATACTATTGGATCGCTCTGAAAAGGCTGAAGTTACCCAGCGAGTCATAGATCTTCTAATGTATGTTAACTTAAAGCTATTTTTTGATATTCCTCGGAGATATACGTTACCTTCTGGTGAGGGAGGGGGAGGAAGAAGATGATGGCGATGACATTTGGCCACCGGTCTTAAGTCTTTCCGCCATATCTAAAGTGGTTAAGTCAAAGAAAAAACATGAAAAGACAAAAGTTGAAAAACAGGATGAGGAAGAAGATCGATCAGGAAGCGAGGAAGAGACTATAACGCCCTTTCACCGCTATGAGCTTCTTAAGGGTATCAGTGAAGAAGAGAGAAAATTATTCCGAGGTATGAAAAATACGTGGATACCTTAATTGCTCAGTGCCTTCTTGATAGTGTTATTACCAGCGTAACATATTTGAGATTAGAAGTAGAGAATCGATATGAAAATAATGCACCTATATTTGAAATATTTATGGAGCTTCAAGAGCCAATCGTGGTCTACTTTCTAAATCTTGATCCCAATTCTAAAATGGGTTTTGTATTTTTTGTAGAAACAATTTTAGATAATATTTATGAAACAATGAGTTTATTATATCGAGTTGCACAAGATCCCGCAGAAATTACTTATGTGGATCCTCTTCGTTTTATGGGTAAGAATGACCACTGCTTATTATTTATTCCGAATTTAATATGTCAATTTATACCTAATAACTTTTTACAGATGAGTTAGAGAATAAACCCGATCTCAACAAGCAACGAATAGATATTATGAATAAAGTAAAACAGGCATTACAATCTATTCGAATTCATGGTAAAGGATACATGGTCTTCTCTAACATATGGATTTGGGATAAGAACAATTATTTAAATGAAGTAAAAAAATATGGACGTAACTTAACACTATCCGAACGTGATGCCGAACTCGAGCTTGAGGGCAGCTCTGGAATTAAACCGATAGGAACAGGAGAATACCCACCTGTTTCAGTATACAAGGAACAATTGGATAAATTTATTGATTTACAGGACCAAGTGCATCAGTGGGAAACATTTGATACTTTTTTTGGATTTTTGCGGTTAAATATGGGTGGATTTAAAAGATCTGTGACCAATCAAGTAAGCCTGTGGATAAGTTTGTTTAAAATGGACCTTATTAATTTTGTGAGAAACTCACTTCAGGTAATTATTGACATCGTATCTATACTCGTAAATTAAATTAAATGGATATTATTACGTTCGTTACAATGTATGTAGCATGAAGGAGGAGTCATCTCCGACCCTATAAAGTCCATAAATTCTAATTCAGCATAAACAGATAAAGCCGTGCCCGCGTAGATTTCAGAGACTATAAGAGCTTATCCACTCACATTTGGCAAATTAACTTTTTAAATTTTAGACACCTTCAACACCCGTGAATCTCAAAAACCACCACATCCACAGTTTCTAAAATATTTCAGTTTTTTTGTTTGGGAACGTTTAGTACAAATTTGCTCAAATTGTGTAAAGTAAGAACGAATGGATAATGTGGAAGAATGGTTAAGATATATCCAAAATCACAAAAGAAGTCATACTGAAGGTCATGCCGCTCTACAAAAAACATCCCTTGATATAATAAAATATATTATTACTTCACTTAGGCATTTGTATACTCAAAAAAACCCTAACAGTTTGAAAAAAAATGTGTATTCATCCAATCGAATCAGCCAGCCTGTCCTCTCACTACCCGCGATTCCACAAGATCGAATGAGCAACACTACCACCATATTTTCGGTCGTGGCAATCTCGAAGCGTTCGTTCAATTCAAACGTTCTGTTTAAACGTCCGTTCCGAACGCACACCTAAAGTGGAACCAATATTTTTTGTTGTCAATATAACGTTCATTTTTTTGTTAATAGTCTTATGAATTCGATCGATGTATGCTATTCCTGTTTTGTTTGTATTGTATTCTATGGCTACATTTTCAGATTCTAACCAATTTCGAAGACTTAAGCTTTTCATTCCCGATTTAATTAACTTGGGTTGTCTCATTGTGTTGAAAATTGTAAGTAATGCTCCATGAGCCATGTTCTTGCTTTTGTTTCTACGGCCATCGTGAAATTGGAATAAACATCAATGCAAGTCAAATAATTTCTTCTTTTATTCATGTAATAATCTATCATGTATTTTTCTCTGGTGGAGTTAATCCCTATACCAGCTTCGGTCGGATTGCCTCAGGACAAGGAGGCAAGTGCAACGAGCCAGAGGAAATCCTGACCACGCTCAACGCCTAGAGGTCTACAGATCCAAGCGCACAGAGTTCAAAAACGGCATTGCTGCAGCCAAAGCGAATGCCTTCAGGGACCTGCTTGCTAGTGTGGACGATGAACCTTGGGGTCTCGCCTATAAAATAGCAAGCAATAAACTGAAAGCCGCTGGAGGAGGAGCTCCACAGGACCCAGCTTCTTGGATAGTATCGTGGCGGAGTTATTCCCAACGCAGACTACGTTATGGCAACCCGGACAAATATCCCCTGCCTTCGATTTCCCGAGCGTCACAGCTGAAAAAGGATGAATCTCAACAAAGCAGCGGCCACAACAAGACCTGAAATCTTCAGGGACGGACACCTTCCAACAGTGCCTCCTGGATGGAATATTTCCGAGACGTTGGAAGCGTAAGAAACTGGTCCTTCTGCCGAAAGGCAAATACAGCAAGCAGCAATCCCCATTATGCCTGCTGGACATCGTGGGCAAGCTGTTCGCACGCATATTGTACCCTGAGAGCCCCAACGGCTTACAAAGCCAACCGTATGGCATCCGGAAGGGTAAAAGCGCGCTCGACGCTCTAACGGCCGTAAGGGAGTTATCTAAGAACTCACTTGATGGCGTCAGATGACTTGGCGGCAGTAAGAAGTACTGCGCCATCATCACGCCGGACGTCAAGAACGCGTTCAACACAGAGATGGCTCACCATCCTCGGCGCAATGCGCTCTTTGGGGATACCTGAATACCTTCGGTTTGCTGTTGGAAGCTACTTCAGGCACCGTGTACTATTATACGACTCAGAAGCCGGGTCGGTACTTGGTCCGATCCTGTGGAACATTATGTGTGATGGTATTTTATGCATCGCCCAACCCCATGGTGTGAAGCTACACTGTTTCGCCGACGAAACTATACCGCAGCATGACGAAAACTGCAACGCGTCAATTAGACTGACCATCAACTGGCTCGAGAAAGTCGGCCTAAAAAATCGCTGCGCACAAAACAGAAGTGTTCCTGCGGAGTAGCAGAAAAACAGTGGAGAAAATGCTGGTCATAGTCAACGATGTTCAATTAGTCTCAGCACCATCGCTGAAGTATCTGGGTGTCCTAATAGATCATAGGCTCTCCTTCAGGGACCACGCAAGATACGCTAGCAGGAAGGTCGCAATGACAGCCGCATCACTAGCAAGACTTATGCTCAACTTGGGAGGACCTCTATTGCCTGCTAGTAGGCTGCTCGTAGCGGTTACGAGAGCAACGTTACTCTTTGCTGCCCCTATTTGGAAGAGTACCACCAACAAGGTGTCTTACCTTAACAATGCGCGTGCAGTACACGGTAGGACATGGCATCATCATGTTGAGATGGTCAACAGATCCCTTGGATGAGAAGCTTTCCCTTGGGGTGTCGGGGCAAGAATACTACCTCAGCGGACTCGGCTTGTCTTAAAAGGCGACTAATAAGTGATTTCAGAGAAGGCACTCCACGCAAAATGGCAACGAAAGAGGAGTGGGTGTCAACTGGCATCACATCCCGCTCATCGAAGAAGTACCTTGACTAGCAGTCCCGGTGAGCGTTGACAAGAACAGGAGAGCGTACGGAGGTTTTTATTTTTTGTTTAGATTTAATAATGAGTAATATTTCTGACGACTACCCTCCTCCATTACGATGCAATCCCCCCCCTCAATAAAATATTTTCGCACGCATCATATTTCTCTTCATATTTTTAACACTTACTTCCACTTAAAATTTTTATACATATATTCTTACGCACTTGGATAAAAATAATAAAGCGAGCAACAAGTCAGAATTGTTTTGATTACATTTAGTTTACTGCAACGGCCTACGTGACAATTGTCGCCAAGTGCTCCTTTTGAAAGGAATTTTATGCTGAGAAAGTGGTCTTGTTTAAAGGGGCAATTATGCTGCGTATTCAAATAGTTTATTAGTTCTTTGTTATGTAACTTGATCTGTCGATACCTTGGTCGTGGGATTGTCAAATGGTTTATTAGCTATGTTGTTTATGAATTTTGACCGGTCGATGCCTTGGTCGTGAGATTGTTTATGTGCTGAGTTAGCGTTGGCTGTGGCTACGCCTGACTGTCGCTATTTGGGTTTGTATGTGTGTCTAGTTGCATAACTATGTTACCCTTTCTTGATCGAGTTACGACATATAAATATATAGGCAGCTAACAAAATATTTACAATAATTATAACATACAAAATTATTTCATGTCGATTCAATTTCTTAACAGCATATTTCATTTCTTTAGTAATGTTGTCTATTGGTTTAATATTTGCAGTTCCCATTATTATTTCTTTTTTGTATGGGTGGATTTCTTTGTTTGTATTTGTGACATTATTAATTTGTATTCTACATTGATTTACTTGAATTATTTGATTTCCATTAACCGAATAAAAGATGCCTTACACAATCTGTAAATATTTGCGATTGAATTAATTTATTAGTAACTAGTGGGCCCGCTTTTGCGTCCTTGCTTTTCTCGGACGCAGATCCCCACTTAAAGTATCAGAAATATTATTATTTAAATTATTTCGTCATTTGCAGACCACTAAGGAGGTAAGGCGCCATCTATTGTTAGTGGCGCCATCTAACAATAAGCCCGTAATGCTTTACGGATTGAAAAATAGTTCATAGATTTTGCGAACATGCATTATTAATTCGATTTAATAAATATTTTTTATTTTCAAAAATAAAATGCAGGTGAAAATTTAAAAGAGCTGATTTTATGTTATATTAGTGAGCAAATAACCCACAGACAGTTAATTTCATACAACCAAAAGTGTCTAAGAAAATGCCTACTACTATGAAATTCCCTTTACGCTTTAAACGTTATTGCCTTCAATATTTTGAAGGTAAAACACCGTAAATTTAACAAATTCATAAAGAAAGGCTATATAATAAGTGTAATGGGCTGTTTTATAAATAAAAACAATTTTTTTAATGTATAAATTTCTTAATAAAACATTTTAATGGTACAGGGTATCACAGACTACATACAAAACTTAAGGGGCAGCAACGAATGAGTAAAGCATTGTCGTCAATTCTCACAGCAGCCGATTCATATGTACACACTTATGTTAATGACAAAGAACGCAGTATAAGTCACTTCTTCGTTCACAGAAACAAAACACAACAACATTGGCGATTTTGCTCGCACTACGCACATGCAAAAGCGAACACAAAAACAAAAACTACGCACAAGCAAAAGCGAACACAAAAACAAATGCCATGGCTCTCTTTGAAGTCGAGTCTAACTGTTGTTCTCTGGCTCTCTTTCAGTTGCTCACGCTAAAATTGTGTATGTATGCGTACACACGCATTGAACGTTTTCAATGCTTGCTTAGCGAGCTTGCATTTAATGCCTTTTAAATAATGTTTTTTATTTTTTTTAAATAAGTTGCAGGTGGAATTAGAAAATTAAAATACCCATACGAATCTGGAAATTTTTTTCTGATTTTTTAAAAAAAAAACTTCAAGTCTCTAGGACTTGTGGTTTGGTCATGGCTGTGATATATCAGTCAGTCAGTCAGTGAGTGAGGACAAAGCATTTTATATATATAGATGAAAACATTTGGATAAATGTATTGAATTGGGGGTGCTTGTCTTTATTTTAGTTTGCATTGATTTTCGGGCATTTTAATAATTGATGTTATATATTTGTCTGTGATTAATGTCTTTGTCTTAAAATCTATTACATGTTTTTTATGGAGGAAGGCAGATACAATATTTGTGTATAATTTCGTCTTTACTGATCATATTATTGGTAATATCGTTAATATTTTCATTTAAATCTCCCATGTCATCAGCATCTAAAGTTTCATACCAGTATTTGAAAGTTTTTCCCATAAAGTTCATTACACCTCTTTTTTGTCTAACTGTCTTGGTAATTAGTTTCACTTGTAAATCCAGTTTGTGTTGCTCCCAATCTAAATCTTTAGTTTTTGGTTTGTTAACAGTTATGATTATATTATTGTAGGTC
>JAEIFG010000508.1:0-12384 GCA_018901795.1 Drosophila sp. st01m | reverse complement strand
GTCAATCCTTTAGCCAAGCACCTTTGCAACAACAATTTTGTCCAATTTGGCATGAATTATTAAATAAATAAATGAAATCTCAACAACAAGTTTAAAAGTGTTGTTTTGTACTATCAACGATATAAGAAGTCCATTTAAATTGCAAACTTTGAGATTTAAAGAGATCAATTTTTGAAATAGCAAAGCGGGACCCATTGCATAAAAGTCGACATATAGGTATATATATTGAAACTTTATTTTTTTTAAAATAAATTTTAGTTTAAATTCAGATCGCAGACTGAATACAGATGCCTCACCAGAATCCAAATGATTCATTTTAAAAATCAGTTAATTTTTCGTAAAGTTAGAAAGTTGGAAGTTGGTCAATCCATTGACCAAGCATCTATACAAGTCAAATTTCTTGTCGAAATCGGCATGATTTTTACAAAAAAATAAAAATTTCAGAAACAAAAATTTAAGCTATAAAAAACCAGATTAAAGTATTGTTTTGTACTAAGAACGAAATAAGGAGTCAATTAAAATTGAAAACTTTGAGAATTGAACATAATTTTGAAATAACAACTTAAAATAGTTTAAGGCCTTTGCATAAAAATCAACATCTAGATCTATATTGAAATTTCATATTTTTTGCAATTCAGGATGCAGAATCAATAAAGATGCCTCATGATCAAAATGGCATTCCTTTCTAAAACCAGTTAATTTTTCGTTAAGTGTTAAAGAAAGTTAAAAAAAAGCCATCCTTTAATAATGCATCTTTAAAAGCCGAATTGTTTTGTTCAATTTGACAAGTCAAATTTCTTGCATAAACATCTAGATATATAGTGAAATTTCATATATTATTCAAACTAACTTTAGGTTGAAATTTAAAATGCAGAATGAATAATAGATGTCTGCACTATTATCAAAATGACATTCCATTTTTAATGAAATCAGTATAGTTTTGGTGAAGTTATAAAAGTATGAAGTTGGTCAATCCTTTAACCAAGCACCATCCCAATTTGGCATGATTTTTTAAAAAAAAAATTAAAGCTATCAGAAACAAATTTAAACTGTTGTTTTGTACTAACAACGATATACAATTACTACTAAAATTAAATAGCAAAGGAGGTACCATTTAAACATAAAAATCAACATCTACAGTGAAATTTCAATATAATTTTCAAATTAATTTGTAGTTTGAATTCAGAATGCAGAATAATTAAAGATGTCTCACCATTATCAAAATGACATTCATTTTTAAAACCCAGTTTTTAATTCGTGAAGTTATGAAAGTTTGAAGTTGGTCAATCTATTAACCGAGCATCTTTAAAAGCCAAAATTTCCGTCCAATTTGGCATGGTTTTTAAAACAAAAATTAAAGCCATAATAAACAAGCTTAAAGTATTGTTTAGTACTAAAAACGATATATGGAGACGATTAAAATTTAAACTTTGAGAATATGAAGAGATCAATTTTAGAAATAACAAAGGGGGATCCCGAAAAAACAAACTTTTAGATCTATTGGGAAATTTCATTTATTTTCAATTCAATAATTTTTAATTTCAGTTTAGAATGCAGAATGAATAAAGATGTGTCATCAATTGTCAATGCTTTGACCATGCAAATTTACAAGCCAAATTATGTCAAAAATTTTTTAAAAAAAATTGAAACTAACAGAAGCAAACTTAAAGTATTGTCTATACTAACACCGATATAAGCTGTCGATTAAAATTGAAATTTTGAGAATTGAAGAGATCAATTTATAAAATAGCAAAGTGGGGACTCTGCATAAACTCAACATCTAGATATATAGTGAAATTGCATATTTTTTTCAAATTATTTTTAAGTATCAGTTCAGAATGCAGAATGAATACAGATGCCAAATGACTTTCGTTTTTAAAATTAGTTAATTTTTCGTAAAGTTATGAAAGTATAAAGTTGGTCAATCATTTGACCAAGCAAAAAAATTAAAGCTCTCAAAAACAAATTAAATGTGTTGTTTTGTACTTACAACGACTTACAACGAAGGAGTCGACTTGTATTGAAACTTTGAGATTTGAAGAGAACAATTTTTTAAATATCAAATTAATTTTATCTTTAAATTTAGAATGCAGAATGAATGAAGATGCCTTACCATGATCAAAATGTCATTCCTTTTTGAAACAGTTCATTATGGAAAGTTTGAAAGTTTATGGTCAATGCTTTGACCAAGCATATTTACAAGCCAAATTTTTTTCCATTTGGCATGGTTTTTTACACAAAAAAATAAGAGCTATTAGAAACAAGCTTAAACTTTTGTTTTGTACTAACAACGAAATAAGAAATCGATTAAAATTGAAACTTTGAGATTTGAAGAGATCAATTTTTCATATAGCACAACGGAGAGACCCTTTGCATAAAAATCAACATCTAGGTCTATAGTAAAATTTCGTATATTTTCCTCAAATTAATTTTGAACTTTGAAATCAGAATGCAGAACGAAAGATGTCTCACTATTATCTAATTGACATTCCTTGTTTAAATCAGTTTGATAGTATGAAGTTGGTCAATCCTTTAAACAAGCACCTTTGCAAGCCCAATTTTTTGTCCAATTTTTGGCGATTTTTACAAAAACATTAAAGTTATCAGAGACAAGTTTAAAGTGTTGTTTTGTACTAATAACGGTATGTGGAGTCGATTAAAATTTAAAATTTGAGATTTGAATTTGCATAAAAATCTATTTCTAGATCTATACTAAAATTTTTTTTTTTTTCATATTAATTTTTAGTTTGAATCCAGAATGCAGAACAAATAAAGATGTCTCACTATTATCAAAATGACATTATTTCTTTAAATCAGTTCAGGTTAAAGTGAAGTTATTAAAGTATGAAGTTGGTCAATCCTTTAACAAAGCACCTTCGCAAGCCCAATTTTTTGTCCAATCTGCCATGATTTATAAAAAAAATGAAAGCACTCAGAAACAAGTTGAAAGTGTTGTTTTGTACTAACAACGATATAAGCAGTCGATTAAATTGAGACTTTCAGATTTGAAGAGATCCATTATTGAAATAGAAAAACGGGGACCCCTGCATAGAAATCAACATCTACATCTATACTAATTTTATATTTTTTCAAATTAATTATAAGTTTGAATTCAGAATGCAGAACGAATATATGATTTTCCTTTTTTCAAATCAGTTCTTTTCAGTGAAGTTGAGAAAGTTTATAGTTGGTGAATCCTTAACCAAGCATCTTTAAAAGCCAAATTTTTTGTCCAATTCGGCATGATTTTTTACCAAATAAAATTAAGTGTTGTTTTGTACTAACAACGATATATCGATTAAAAATTGAAACTTTGAGATTTGAAGAGACTCAATTTTTCATATAGCAAACGAGAGACCCTTTGCATAAAAATCAACATCTAGATCTATAGTAAAATTTCATATTTTCCCTCAAATTAATTTGAACTTTAAAATCAGAATGCAGAACGAATAAAGATGTCTCACTATTATCAAAATGACATACCCTTTTTAATTCAGTTCAGTTTTGGTGAAGTTATGAAAGTATGAAGTTGATCAATCCTTTAACCAAGCATTTTTAAAAGCCAAATTTTTCGTCCAATTGGCATGGTTTTCAAAACAAAAATTTAAGCTCAAAAACCAGATTAAAGTATTGTTTTGTACTAAGAACGAAATAAGGAGTCAATTAAAATTGAAACTTTGAGAATTGAACAGGTCAATTTTTGAAATAGCAAAGAGGGGATCCTTTGCATAAAAATCAACATCTAGATCTATAGTGAAATTTGTTAAATTAATTTTAACTTTGAATTCAGAAAGTAGAATGAATCCACAGATGCCTAACCATGATTCAAAATGACTTTCGATTTTAAAATCAGTTAATTTTTCGTGGACTTTTGAAAGTACGAAAGTTGGTAAGTCCTTTGACCAAGCATCAATGGAAGTAAAATTTTTGTCCAAATTTTTTAATTAAAAAAAAAAATTAATTTTTCTCCAGTTTAATGTGTTGTTTTTCTTTACACTCTGAGATTTGAAGATAAATCCATTTTATGAAATGTGGAATGCAGTATCAATAAATATGCCACACCATGATCAAAATGACATTCCATTTTAAAATCAGCTTAGTTTTGAAGTTATGAAAATACAAGTTGGTCAATCCTTTAACCAAGTATCTTTGCAAGCCCATTTTTTCTGTCCAGTTTGGCAAGATTTAATAAAAAAAAATTAAAAATTGAGATAGCGGCGACCCCTGCATAGAAATCAACATATAGATCTATACTAAAATTTTATTTTTTCAAATTAGATTTAAGTTTGAATGTAGAACGGGTAAAGATATCTCACTATTATCAAAATGGCATTCCTTTTTTAAATCAGTTCAGTTTGATGAAGTTAAGGAAAGTATGAAGTTTGTCAATCCATTTAAACAAGCACCTTTGCAAAAACAATTTTTGTACTTTGTAATATGATTAAAAAAAAAAAATGAAAGGCAAAAGAAGTTTAGGTTTGTTATGTGCTAACAACAATAAGGAGTAGGGTCGATTGAAATCGACACTTTCAGACTTGAAGAGATAAATTTTTAAATAGCAAAGCCCACAAAAAAAATCTATACTAAAAATTTTATATTTTTTTCAAATTAGGATTGATTTCCAAAAGCAACAGTAAAGATGTCTCACTATTATCAAATGACATTCCTTTCTTAAATCAGTTCAGTTTTAATGTAGGAAAAGTATGAAGTTGGTGAATCCATTAAACAAGCACCTTTGAAAACAATTTTTGTCCAATTTGGCATGATTTCAAAAAAAAAAAATGAAAGGCTCAGAAACAAATTAAAAGTGTTGTTTTGTACTAACAACGAATAAAGAGAGAAATGAGACGGGAGGGACTATGTTTGATAAATTTTTAAATTGCAAAGCGGGGGACCCCTTGCATAAAACTCAATGTTGTTTACTGAAATTTCATATTTTGCTCAAATTATTTTTAGGTCTGAATATAGTGTGCAGCATAAGTAAAGATTTCACATAATGAATCAAATGACATTCCCTTTTTAAATTCAGTTTATTATGAAAGTTTGAAGTTGGTCAATCCTTTGACCAAGCCTATTTACAAGCCAAACTTTTTTTCATTTGGCATGGTTTTTACACAAAAAATAAGAGCTATCAGAAACAAGTTTAAACCAGAGCTCGCAAATAACAGTTGACCGTTTTTCGTTTGGCGGTCTGCACTCAACACAACCGTAAAAAACGATGCTCGTGTGCTCTCGTTAAACAGAAATTTTCGTTTCTCGTTGTTTTGGTTTTCGGTTGACAGTTCTCAGTTTAGTCATTCAACTCAGAGAGAGCGAACCGACTGAACGCTCGCTCATTGAGAGTCATGAGATGAGCGAAAAACAAAAGGCTCATCGAAAACGATCTTTTGTCTCCAGTGCCTTTTAAAAAGCTTATCACTCATCAACAACTCAGAGAGCAGGCCGACTGAACGCTCGCTCATTGGGGAATCATGAGATGAGCAGAAAAAACAAGAGCTCATCGAAAACGGTCTTTTGTCTCCAGTGCCTTTTTAAAAAGATTATCAACAATTTTTATATTTACTAGATGTAAACATCGTTTATTACTTATTCAGTATTAAGCTTTACAACTAGTAGAGAATTAATGTTTCCTAGCAAAGCTTCAGTGATTTTATTAAAAAAATAAAGCGCCTCCAGAAACACTACATTTAAAAAAGTGTTGTTTGTATAACAAATAAGGAGTCAAATAAAATTGAAACTTTGAAGAACAGGTCAATTTTGAAATTGCAAAGAGGGGATCCTTTGCATAAAAATCAACATGTATAGATCTATAGTGAAATTTCATGTTTTTTTTAAAATTAATTTTAAGTATCAAATTCAGGATGCAGAATCAATAAAGATGCCTCATGATCAAAATGGCATTCCTTTCATCCAGTTAATTTTTCGTTAAGTTATGAAGTTTGAAGTAAGTCAATCCTTTAATAATGCATCTTTAAAAACCGAATTGTTTGTTCAATTTGGCAAGTCCATTCTTGCATAAACATCTAGATATCAGTGAAATTTCATATATTATTCAAACTAACTTTAGGTTGAAATTTAAAATGCAAGAATGAATGAATTATCAAATGACATTCCATTTTAATGAAATCAGTTCAATTTTGGTGAGATTATAAAAGGTATGAAGTTGATGTTCCTTTAACCAAACGCAAATTTGTTTACATTTGGCATGATTTTTTACAAGAAAAATGAAAGCTATCAGAAACAAGAGTAAAGTATTGTTTGTACTAAAAACGATATAAGGAGTCGATTAAAAATTTAGCTTTGAGGGTTGAAGTGAACAATTTTTGAAATAGCAAGGGGCCAGCAGCATAAAATCCACATGTTGAGCTAGAGCGAAATTCCTTTGATTTTTTTAATTAATTTTATGTTTAATTAGAATGAATACTGATGCCTCACCATCCAGTCCAAATGACTATAATTTTTAGTGAAGTTATGATTCAAAGTGTGGTTTTGTATAAAACGATAGAGGAGTAAAAAAATAAGAAATGACATTGAAGAGATCAATTTTTGATATTTGTGCAATCGAGAGACCCTTTACTACAAAATCAACATCTAGATCTATAGTGAAATTTGTTCAAATTAATTTTATTTGAATTCCAGAAGGCAGAATGAGATAAAGATGCGGCACCATGTTTAATATGACATTCCTTTTTAAATTCAATTCATTTTGGTCAATCCTTTAACAAAAGCACCTTCGCAAACCCAATTTTTTGTCAATTTGACATGTTTTTTAAAAATATATGAAAGCGCTCAGACAAGTTTAAAGTGTTGTTTTGTAACTAACAACGATATAAGGAGTCGATTAAATTGAGACCTTAAGATTTGAAGAGATCAATTTTTGAAATAGCAAAACGTGGATCACCTGCATAGAAATCCACATCAAGATCTATAGTGAAATTTCATATTTTTTCATATTAGATTTAAGTTTGAATTCAGAATGCGAACGAATGAAGATATCTCACTATTATCATGATGACATGACTTCTTCAAATCTGTTCAGTTTTGGTGAAAGTTATGAAAATATGAGGTTGGTCAATCCTTTAGTCAAGCACCTTTGCAAGTCAAATTTATTGTCCAATTTGGCGTAATTTTTTGCAAAATAATGAAAGCTCTCACAAACAAGTTAAAAGTGTTGTTTTTGCACTAACAGCGATATATTATTAAAATTTAAACTTTGAGATTTGAAGATAACAATTATTGAAACAGCAAAGGGGACCCTTTGCATAAAAATGTATATGTTGATCTATACTAAAAATTCATATTTTTTCAAATTAATTTTAAATTTGAATTCAGAATTCAGAACGAATAAAGATGTCTCACTTTTTATCAAAATGGCTTTCCTTTTTTAA
Organism: Drosophila sp. st01m; assembly: GCA_018901795.1. Lineage (NCBI taxonomy): Eukaryota > Metazoa > Arthropoda > Insecta > Diptera > Drosophilidae > Drosophila > Drosophila sp. st01m. Next base: position 4,996 of record JAEIFG010000508.1, on the reverse strand, counting down.
AATCAGTTCAGTTTTGATGAAGTTATGAAGTTATGAAAGCAATCAGAATCAATTCAGAATGCAGAATGATTAAAGATGTCACATCACCATTATCAAAATGACATTCATTTTTAAAACCCGGTTTTTATTCGAAGTTATGAAAGTTTGAAGTTGGTCAATCTATTAACCGAGCATCTTAGCCAAAATTTCCGTAAATTGGCATTTAAAACAAAAATTAAAGCCATAATAAACAAGCTTAAAGTATTGTTTAGTACTAAAAACGATATATGGAGACGATTAAAATTTAAACTTTGAGAATTGAAGAGATCAATTTTAGAAATAACAAAGGGGGATCCCGAAAAAAACAAACTTTTAGATCTATTGGGAAATTTCATTTATTTTCAATTTAATTTTTAATTTCAGTTTAGAATGCAGAATGAATAAAGATGTGTCATCAATTGTCAATGCCTTGACCATGCAAATTTACAAGCCAAATTACCAAAAATTTTAATTATCAAAATTATACTAACACCGATATAAGCTGTCGATTAAAATTGAAACTTTGAGAATTGAAGAGATCAATTTATAAAATAGCAAAGTGGGGACTCTGCATAAACTCAACATCTAGATATATAGTGAAATTGCATATTTTTTTTCAAATTATTTTTAAGTATCAGTTCAGAATGCAGAATGAATACAGATGCCAAATGACTTTCGTTTTTAAAATTAGTTAATTTTTCGTGAAGTTATGAAAGTATAAAAGTTGGTCAATCATTTGACCAAGCAAAAAAATTAAAGCTCTCAGAAACAAATTTAATTAATTTAATTTAAAATTAAGAGTCGACTAGTATTGAAACTTTGAGATTTGAAGACCACAATTTTTTAAATATCAAATTAATTTTATCTTTGAATTTAGAATGCAGAATGAAGATGCCTTACCATGATCAAAATGTCATTCCTTTTTAAAATCAGTTCATTATGAAAGTTTGAAGTTGGTCAATCCTTTGAACAAGCATATTTACAAGCCAAATTTTTTTTCATTTGGCATGGTTTTTTACACAAAAAAATAAGAGCTATCAGAAACAAGTTTAATCTTTTGTTTTGTACTAACAGCGATATAAGAAATCGATTAAAAATTGAAACTTTGAGATTTGAAGAGATCAATTTTTCATATAGCAAACGAGAGACCCTTTGCATAAAAATCAACATCTAGATCTATAGTAAAATTTCATATTTTCCTCAAATTAATTTGAACTTTGAAATCAGAATGCAGAACGAAAGATGTCTCACTATTATCTAATTGACATTCCTTGTTTAAATCAGTATGAAAGTATGAAGTTGGTCAATCCTTTAAACAGGCACCTTTGCAAGCCCAATTTTTTGTCCAATTTGGCATGATTTTTACAAAAACATTAAAGTTATCAGAGACAAGTTTAAAGTGTTGTTTTGTACTAATAACGGTATGTGGAGTCGATTAAAATTTAAAATTTGAGATTTGAAGATAACAATTTCTGAATTAGCAAAGGGGACCCTTTGCATAAAAATCTATTTCTAGATCTATACTAAAATTTCATATTTTTTTCATATTAATTTTTAGTTTGAATTCAGAGTGCAGAACAAATAAAGATGTCTCACTATTATCAAAATGACATTATTTCTTTAAATCAGTTCAGGTTAAGTGAAGTTATTAAAGTATGAAGTTGGTCAATCCTTTAACAAAGCACCTTCGCGAGCCCAATTTTTTGTCCAATCTGCCATGATTTATAAAAAAAAAAATGAAAGCACTCAGAAACAAGTTGAAAGTGTTGTTTTGTACTAACAACGATATAAGCAGTCGATTAAATTGAGACTTTCAGATTTGAAGAGATCCATTATTGAAATAGAAAAGGGGCCCCGCGGGATAGAAATCAACATCTACATCTATACTAATTTTATATTTTTTCAAATTAATTATAAGTTTGAATTCAGAATGCAGAACGAATATATGATTTTCCTTTTTCAAATCAGTTCGTTTCAGTGAAGTTGAGAAAAGTTTATAGTTGGTGAATCCTTAACCAAGCATCTTTAAAAGCCAAATTTTTTGTCCAATTCGGCATGATTTTTTACCAAATAAAATTAAGTGTTGTTTTGTACTAGCAACGATATATCGATTAAAATTGAAACTTTGAGATTTAAAGAGACTAATTTTTAAATTGAAACTTTGAGATTTAAAGAGACTAATTTTAAATTGCAAAGCGGGGGACGCTTTGCAAAAATCTCAACATCTAGATCTAAAATTTCAAATTTTTATCATATTAGATTTAAGTTTGAATTCAGAATGCAGAACGAATAAAGATGTCTCACTATTATCAAAATGACATACCCTTTTTAATTCAGTTCAGTTTTGCTGAAGTTATGAAAGTATGAAGTTGATCAATCCTTTAACCAAGCATTTTTAAAAAGCCAAATTTTTCGTCCAATTTAAGCTATCAAAAACCAGATTAAAGTATTGTTTTGTACTAAGAACGAAATAAGGAGTCAATTAAAATTGAAACTTTGAGAATTGAACAGGTCAATTTTTGAAATAGCAAAAGAGGGGGATCCTTTGCATAAAAATCAACATCTAGATCTATAGTGAAATTTCATTTTTTTTTCAAATTAATTTTAAGTATCAGTTCAGAATGCAGAATGAATACAGATGCCTAACCATGATTCAAATGACTTTCGATTTTAAAATCAGTTAATTTTTCGTAGACTTTTGAAAGTACGAAAGTTGGTAAGTCCTTTGACCAAGCATCAATGGAAGTAAAATTTTTTGTCCAATTTTTTTATTTAAAAAAAAAAATGAATTTCTCAGAAACAAATTTAATGTGTTGTTTTGTTGTACTAACTTTGAGATTTGAAGATAACAATTTTTACATATCAAATTCATTTTATCTTTGAATTCAGAATGCAGTATCAATAAATATGCCTCACCATGATCAAAATGACATTCCATTTTAAAATCAGCTTAGTTTTTTTGAAGTTATGAAAATATGAAGTTGGTCAATCCTTTAACCAAGTATCTTTGCAAGCCCATTTTTCTGTCCAATTTGGCAAGATTTAATAAAAAAAAATTAAAATTGAGACTTTAAGATAGCGGCGACCCCCTGCATAGAAATCAACATCTATACTAAAATTTTATATTTTTTTCAAATTAGATTTAAGTTTGAATGTAGAACGAGTAAAGATATCTCACTATTATCAAAATGGCATTCCTTTTTTAAATCAGTTCAGTTTTGATGAAGTTATGAAAGTATGAAGTTGGTCAATCCATTAAACAAGCACCTTTGCAAAAACAATTTTTGTCCAATTTGGCATGATTTAAAAAAAAAAAATGAAAGCGTTCAAAAGCAAGTTTAAGGTTTTGTTATGTGCTAACAACAATATAAGGAGTCGATTGAAATCGACACTTTCAGATTTGAAGAGATCAATTTTTGAAATAGCAAAGCGGCGACCCCCTGCATAGAAATCAACATATAGATCTATACTAAAATTTTATATTTTTTCAAATTAGATTTATGTTTGAATGCAGAACGAGTAAAGATGTCTCACTATTATCAAAATGACATTCCTTTCTTAAATCAGTTCAGTTTTGATGAAGTTATGAAAGTATGAAGTTGGTCAATCCATTAAACAAGCACCTTTGCAAAAACAATTTTTGTCCAATTTGGCATGATTTCAAAAAAAAAAAAATGAAAGCGCTCAGAAACAAATTAAAAGTGTTGTTTTGTACTTAAAGGGAAAAAAAAGGAAAAATTTGAAAAAAAAGACAAAATTAAATTTTTAAATTGCAAAGAAGGGGACCCCTTGCATAAAACTCAATGTTGTTTACTGAAATTTCATATTTTGTATTAAATTTTTTTTTGGGTATAATTTAGAAGGCAGAAAAAGTAAAGATTTCACATAATGAATCAAATGACATTCCTTTTTAAATTCAGTTTATTATGAAAGTTTGAAGTTGGTCAATCCTTTGACCAAGCCTATTTACAAGCCAAACTTTTTTTCATTTGGCATGGTTTTTTACACAAAAAATAAGAGCTATCAGAAACAAGTTTAAACCAGAGCTCGCAAATAACAGTTGACCGTTTTTCGTTTGGCGGTCTGCACTCAACACAACCGTAAAAAACGATGCTCGTGTGCTCTCGATCTAAACAGAAATTTTCGTTTCTCGTTGTTTTGGTTTTCGGTTGACAGTTCTCAGTTTAGTCATTCAACTCAGAGAGAGCGAACCGACTGAACGCTCGCTCATTGAGAGTCATGAGATGAGCGAAAAAACAAAAGGCTCATCGAAAACGGTCTTTTGTCTCCAGTGCCTTTTTAAAAAAGATTATCAACAATTTACACATATTTACTAGATGTAAACATCAGATTTATTACTTATTCAGTAAGTTTAAGGTTTTGTTTTGTGCTAACAACAATATAAGGAGTCGATTGAAATCGACACTTCAGGATTTTAAGAGGTCAATTTTTGAAATAGCAAAGCGGGGACCCCCTGCATAGAAATCATCATCTAGATCTATACTGAAATTTCATATTTTTCCAAATTAATTTTTGTTTGAATTCAGAATGCAGAACGAATTAAGATGTCCACTATTATAAAAATGGCATTCCTTTTTTAAATCGGTGATGTTTTGTACTGACAACGATATATGAGTCGATTAAAATTGAGACTTTAGGATTTAGGGAAATTTCATATTTTGTTCTAATTAATTTTAACTTTGAATTTAGTATGCACAATGAATAATGATGCGGCACCATGTTTAATATTAAATTTAATATTTTTTCAAATTCATTTTAAGTTTAAATTCAGAATGCAGAACGAAAGATGTCAGAATATTATCAAAATGACATTCCTTTTTTAAATCAGTTTAGTTTTTGGTGTAGTTATGAAAGTATGAAGTTGGTCAATCCTTTAGCCAAGTACCTTTGCAAGCCCAATTTTGTCCAATTTGTCATTATTTTATTAAAAAAAAAAAAAAGCGCTCAGAAACAAGTT
>JAEIFG010000502.1:0-38733 GCA_018901795.1 Drosophila sp. st01m | reverse complement strand
ATATTAGAACACTCCAATGAAAGAAAAATTGAAGAAACAAGATTGTGAAAATACATTTCCTAAATTGGGAGAAGAAAGATGACACAATAAAGTTTTGGGCTAAAGAGATGAAAACTCAATCGCTCCTTTAGCACACTTTGCTGTTAAGATATTGACGTTGCCTTAGTCAAAAGCAGAGGTGGAACGAGTTGTCAGTCAAGTTCCGCTCATGAAAAATAGCTTAAGAAATCGAATGAATGAATGAAGAATAAGAATGATTGACGAATCTGACAAATACATTAATTCTGACGAGGACGTCATCGAAATTGACAATACTATATAATTTTTATATTGAAAAACAGATTTAATCAAGAATTGGTTTTATTTTCAGATCAATATTGTCTATAATTCTGAATTTAACATCAATAAACCGTTTAGATATGTTTTAAGCTATTTTTTTAATTTCAGCTATATTTTGCTATTTTTTCCCGTCCATTTGGCTATTTTTGGCCACAAAATTCTGGCAACACTGGACCATGTACGTTGTTTGTTTTAGCGCCTGATATTAAAACAAAAAATATCGCGTATCACAAGGTACTTAAATGAGAAGCAACCTATGTACTAATATACAGAAATAATTATGAATGATTAATGTACATAGGTATTAAATTTTTTTGTATTTTTCCAATTAAAAAAAAAAACTGCTCTTTTATTGCCATTAAGGCGGGAAGCTAGTAGATATTAAGCGAGGCGATTATAACATAAAATTACGCTATTCATTCGCTACAGTGCTACAAAGTTGACACCCCAGAAACTCTTTACAGGCAGAACGCATAATGCATGCAAATCTGCACTTGAGATAAGTCGCGATGTTAGTCGCAGCGTTAGATCTAGTATGTAAGCACGCTTGCCAATCCCTAAATAATAACACTCTCGCGTTTCTTTAATAACTGTCTCGTTTATTCAAGTTGTATGGGTTTTTATAAGATGTCTTATGTACTATGTTAGTGGCGACCAACGCATTGCTTTAGTACAGTCGTCGCTTGTTTACTTATTATCCTATGTAATATTAGATGTAGTCAACTATAGTGTTAAAGTGTGTTTAGCTGCTTTCTTCTTATTGTTCTAATTAGACTTATGTAATATTAAACGGAGTCAGCTGTAGCATTGTAGTGTGGTTGACTCTTTTCTACTAATCTTATTAGATGACATCCTTTGTGTGATGATCTCTCCAAGTGATCTTACATTGTATGCTTATCTACTATTTCTGAGCGCCCGAGCTGCGACTCTTGTGGTATTTTTTAGCCTGTTCCGACCTTTTCAAGTGGCTTGTTTCTCCACTGGTTTTAGGTCACTCCGAGGGCTGTTTGAATACATGTTCATTTATGAACACATAATTTGCAGAATAACGTGACATTCAATAATGAACACAATTATTTAAAGAAAATTAACGCATTCCACGCTGAAATATATCCAAAAATTAAGGAAATGGTAGAAAATCAAAAGATTAAAAGAATTGAGTCAGTTAATACAAACAGACAGGAACCGGATCCGGTACAAGTAGTTAATAAAGTATTTAGGAAAGATAGCAGGAGAGAGAAACTCACTCCGAGGTTCTCGAAAAACAAGGTGCTGGAAGATAACAACCTAACCATAACGACAACTAAACCTCAGAAAATCCACAAAGAAAAAATCAGAAGAATTAATAAACCAAATGAATAACATTAATTACACGGTGGGGAATCGCTGGGGCCGAAGAGAACAGATTTGAGGTCATACCATTTAAATGGAATGAACCATTGGCTCAGATGTAACTGGGAACAGCTGGGGTAATCCAGACACATAAAACATTCATACATATTATAAAACTACAAGAATTAAAAAAAAACGATAGAGAGAATGGAAAATACACTTAGGGAGATTGTAGAGGAGACCGAATCCAGAGACCTATTTAAATCACTGCAGAACAGACTGCAGATGATAAAAACAAGATTAGAAAGTATATGCCAAAACGTAGGAAAGCAAGGGAATTAATCAATGGACTAGGGTCAGTAAATCTGTAACAAGAAATTTAGAAGCGGTCGACGCAGTTAGACTAGAGGAGAAAATAAGGAAAATGAAAGAAGAGGAAGAGAGGTTGAGAAAAAAGATGTGTTCACAGGATAAGACATTATGTTCAGAAATTTGACAAGATACATATATGAGGAACAGAGTAGAGTAAACACGTTCATAAATAACTATAGAAACGGCATAAGTAAGACATTTGGAGAAGAAGACAAGAGGATTTATAGATTAGAATATATCGATAGAATTTCACTAACAATAGATATGCTGGGATTAAATCTGAATGATGTTGCCGAGAGCCTATTATTGGCTAAGATAGGTGTAATCTCAAGATTTATATTTGACAGACAGGAAACAAACAGGACTTAGAAAATCAGGGCGTACACTTAATATCAGAAGAACACATGTACGAATGCTTAGCACTAAGAGCAATCATGAACAGAACAGGTAAATTATTCTTTATTAGGTTACCTATCCTTAAGTAGGAAATGTTTTCCTTACGTAGAATGATCGCACTTCCCATAAATAACACAGAATTTGTGATAACACCAAAGTATGTGGCGATTCATGACGAAGAAATACATTATTATAAAAAAAATGTCAGTTCATAAGAAATATATCATATATGTATGTAAAAATGATAAGATTCTAAACCAAGCTAATGAGAAATGTATTAGAAGGCTGATAGGAGGAATGGAGACGGAATGTGAAACGAAAGATGCTGATATTAAATGGAGAAAACGTCAAACTACAAACAGATTGCGGACCGGAGAAGACGCTTAATGGATCGGCGTTAATAAGATTTAGCCATTGCAGGGCAATGGTGAACAACGTACAATACGAAGCAGCGGACAAGCTTGGCATAGCTAGACTTAAGTTGGATATACCCCGAATTGAGACGATCAAGAAAAATAGAACAACCCAAGAATTGGGAATACACGAATTAAGAATGGAGGATCTCGAAACAAAATACAGATCAACAACATTCAATAGGGAGCCACGGTCCACACGACAACTGCATACACGATGGTCGGCGTCGTACTGATAATGGTATTCGCCGTGGCCTGGTTGTCTAAGAAGACAACTATTATCTTGCTGGTTGACTCACCGCTTGCCACCTTCACACCCACCATCGGTCAAACTACTACGTTTACAGCATGCCCCCGCTATGTTCGGTGGTTCAGTCTGAGGGGGAGGAGATACCGCCTCAGCATTCACCTTCGGGAGTCCCCCCGCCGAAACCCCTTCGACAACCGGAGGCTTACCCTCGGTGGTCCCCGCCGAGGCCCTCTCGTCAACCGGAAACTTAGATGACACACACAAATATTGGGTATCGAACAGCACTTGAAATGCTGAGCCGTTACAAACATCGGGGCTCACCCGATACTCCTCGACACCACGCAATCGCATCCGCTCTAATTCTACTTTTCGGCCAGATCAGCCCTTTTAGTAAACAAATATGTAACAAATAGAGCTGAGAATAACTAGGGATAAAAACAAAGATTCATTCTGAATATTGAACTTCAATCGACCAGACGTATTCTTTCTCTAAGTGAAACATTTAAATACCAAAATCCAACTAGAGGCGACGCATTTATTTTACAACATCACTCGAACCTACAGAAGAGGTAACACGTATTTCATAGTACGCACGTTCTATGTTTTGCTCACTAAGCAAACGGCGAGCTCTGACAGCCAACTAAACTTTGTCAAAATAATTTCCCCCGCACATTAGGTCCACGGCAAAAATTTCCCGAAAACGCAATCTTAAGGCATTTGTTTGGACACTTTCGGTTGTATGAAATGAGTTCTCTATAGGTTATTTGCTTAATGCGTAAACTCACTACTGTCTTCTCTTTTGTGGTTTCCTCAACGACTGCTAGGTGTGTGCGCCTGTGTATGTAAAAGTGGTTGTCTTATATTTATTTAATTTCTCATTTCATTTGGTTTTTTCGTTTTCAGATTGACTCCGCACACTCATTGACTTTAAGATTTTCTGCCTTGCAGAACAGACACGTTGTCCTTCTAAAATCTGACTGATTTATAACCTCATACCCCCTTGTCATAACAATCTATATCTATATATATAAAAAGCTTTGTCCTGACTGACTGACTGATATATCAAACCAAACCACAAGTCCTAGAAACTTGAAATTTGTTTTTAAAAAATCAGAAAAAACTTTTCAAGATTCGTATCGGTATTTTAATTTATTAATTCCACCTGCAAGCTATTTTAAAAAATAAAAAACATTAATTTTAATTGCGTCCGAGCAAAGCAAGGACGCAAAAAATGCTTTGTTCTCACTGACTGACTAACTGATATATCACAGCCATGGCCAAACAACAAGTCCTAGAGACTTAAATTTATTTTTAAAAATCAGAATAGAAATTTTGAGATTTGTATGGGTATTTTCATTTTATAACTCCACCTGCAAGCTTATTTAAAAAAAAAAAAAAAAATTTTATTTAATTGCATTAAATCCAATCTCGGTAAGCAAGCATTGAAATCGTTCAATGCGTGTGTACGCATACATACACAATTTAAGCGTGAGCAACTGAAACAGAGTTAAAGTTAGACTCGACAGAGCCATGGCATTTGTTTTTGTGTTCGCTCTTGAAAGTGCGAGCAAAGTCGCGAATGTTGTTGTTGTTTTGTTCCTGTGAATGAAGCAGTAATTTATATTGTACATACATTTACTCAACTCACATTCGTATTGATACTGAATTGAATGAGTTGGCACATCAGTGCATATAACATCAAAACAGAAGCCGTATTTGAAATTTTTATCTGCAGATTATTTTTGAAAATAAAAAATATTTATTTAAATTTAATTAAAAATGCATGTCAGCAAATTCTATGTACTATTTACCGATCCATGTCGAATTATGGGTTTATTGTCAATTGACGCCATTAACAATAGATGGCACAACTATGTTGAAGAGTGACGATAAATGCAAAAATGCAATATGAAACAAAATATAGTATTTTTGTAAAACGTAGTGTAAGCTATATTATTGTTGTTCCCATTTAAAATGAATACAATGAACGAATACAATTTTTGATGTGAGAAAGAGCATTGAAGCGTTGCCACCTGGCCTGAGTGGCATTGTTTATGTTTGAATATGCGCCACTATGTTGAAGAATGACGATAAATGCAAAAATGTATTGTTACGTCTCGACTTTCCTCTGGGGCAACCCCGGCTAGCTCAGTCGGTAAAGCATGAGACTTTTAATCTCATCTATTTTTGTCTATCTATTTTTGTAAAATGTAGTGTAAGCTATATTATTGATTTTTAAATTTAAAATGAATACAATGAACGAATACAACTTTTGATCGTTCCATCGATTACTGTGAGAAAGGGTATTGAAGCGTTGCCACCTGGCTTGAGTGGCATTGTTTATATTTGTATTTGCTCTTTTCCTTTTACCGTTAAAGAAATAAGTGCGCGCACTGTGATTAATCAAGTGAGTTCTCAAATATTTGAAATATTTACTGTTTAATTGATTTGTATTTTATTGCACTTTCTATGCTTGTGTTTTGTTTTATTTTTGTTTGAAGCCGTGTTATTTTATCTATCATATATTTAATAGCATTTTTTAATTAAGATATTTCTAAAAGTTTAAGTGTGGGTCTGCGTCCGAGCAAAGCGTAGACGCATTAGCGTCTAGCACTCTTGCTTTATCATATATTTCCAAATACTTCCTAATTTATAGCTGGTGAATTTTAGACAATGCAAAGCGATCATTTCTCACTCGAAGAAAGGGAAAATTTGTGGCGGTCTGGCAGCATAGCATCTATCTAAAAATATCAAAGCACTTTATATATATGGCAGCGTGATAGCACGACTGACCCTCTTCAACTTTTTCGTCTTCTGATCTCGCTCGAATTACTCTGAACTAAATATGTATTTAAAACCTGAATAAATAGTATAATATAGCAAACTGCAATCCTCAATTATTACATATCCCGAGCTTACATTACATTACCGTGAGCTTCAAGATCAGCTTGAAACCCTGCATGTGGGCTTGTCCTCAATACAAACAAGTTGTTATAACAACGTCTCGCACATTTCCACTTTTAAAGTACTCGAGCAACATCTGCACTTGTGGATTGTTCAGATTGAAGGTGCATTTTGCCTACATGGTGTCATGGGTCATCCCTCCAATTTTGACTATCTCGAAGAGAATGATTTGGAAAACTTGCAAAAATTGTCAGTAAGACGACGCAACTACTTATTTTGGCATCGGCTCAAATGATGCACAGACAGCGAATATAACAGTAATTGCTGCTTCCTGTATCTGTCATTCCATGCACGCTGGTTCGAGAGAATATCAAAAAGAGCAATCTCACCTACGGTATAGTCGCTGATGTTCAAGAAGCTATTATTGGTGCAGATTTTCTGGCCCAACTTCAGTTGCTCAGGATCCAGACTCAAATCATCAACTAGTATTGCTGACATGGGATATTTATTGAGATTAGCAGGTCATGATGTGTCGAAGCTCAATAGTCTGTTACAGGAATTTGTGGGCGTTGCAATTCCAGCAAGAAAAACCAATACGATGTTCGTTATCACATGGAACCTGCAACTGAGCGAATATGGGTTCGGGCACGTCGCTTGGCCGGCAAAAACTCGTTACCGCTAAGGCTGACGTCACGGCAACAAGATATTTTCAACGCCCAATTTGATAAAAGCCTATTACCGAATTTTCATGGCAGACCGTACGGTCTGATTGATTTTTGCTACATGCCTCTCGGACTGAAAAATACCACTCAGAATTTTAAACGTTCGTGGAATCGATTTCGTACGTACTTTCCTACAAAGACTATTGTTTATGGTGGACTCATCATGTCCACCGCAGTGGAAGAGTACCAACAACATCTACATACCGTTTTGAAAATACTGCGCAAACATGGCCTTTATATAAATCTCAGAAAGTATCAAATCGTAGTCGTACAAACAAAGATACAGTTCCTCACCTACGTCATCAAAGAGCACGGCATTACATTTCATAACAAACGCATCGAAGCAATTTAATACGATCAATCATCTGGGCCAGTTCATGGGCATCATAAACTACTACAGTAGATAACTGCATAAGTCCTCATAATATGTCAACCTCCCAACCACTAGCTGACCCTAGTGTTAGCTGATCAAACCAACTCCAGTCATTCCCTCGAGGGCAAGCTGCTTATCGGTATACATTTACGATTTAACAGTCGATGCGTAACATTTGGCGCCTACGTTAAAAATAGGAGAATCTTTAAATTTCTGATGTAGTTCTTATTTTCAAAATCATTTATCCCATAGCTATTAGCCCTACTAACAAGTAGTCCCAGCTAAAGTTCTTAGTCCGCGAGGACAAAAAATCTACCGTAGTTGCCACAATAGTGTCAATGTCGTCAAGAAGCGAAGAATGAGGGGCGGTCGTATGAGACCGAATGTCCAAAGCTGCGTTGCCGTCGTTGTTCAACCGTCTACTAAACAGAATAGCACATTACAATAACAAGAAATTAATTAGAAATATTTGATCATACCTCCATTCGTGAATAGAAGCACTGATCTTATGTTTTAGAGGCACGAGAGAGATTAGGCTTTTGACATTTTGAATTATTATTTCCAATTAACTTCAGATTCTATGGCGGGTCTTGGAAAGAAAGTAAAGAAAAACGTTGAAGCCTGGATAAGAATGATGAGATCTATTGAAATTCTGATGAATGTCGTTCTGAAACGGAAATAAAAAATATTCGAATATTAATATAAAAGAAAAATCATAATCATAATTATTGTAGCAATATATAATACATAGAACTGGATGTGATTTCTATACGTGACGTGTATAGGTCTATTAAAGTTTATAATTATACTTTACAAAGTATATCACAATTTTAATTTGTAATTTAGTTTGATTTTTAGAATAGATAAAATATTCAAGATTATAGAACAGCACAAAATTTATAGATGTAAATGATCTGTGTTTTGTTGAGGCTGCTATTCATTATACGAATGGCGATTAGCAATATATATAGCTAATTTGGAAAATTTACTACTACTGTCCGATCATATTAAGTTATATACCGATCAAAAGTTACAGTTTTAAACACAAAAATTGAATCCTAAGACTTTTGATTACTCAGTTGGTTCATTTGATAAGAGGGTGTAGGAACACTTTTCGTATTGTTTTTCTTCACAAATTAATTACTAGTGAGATTGATTATAGTTTCCTTTTATGCCGTTTTAACTTTTCGGTCCGCCGCAGTTCTACCCCTATATTAACTAGTATGCACAAGGGATTATGTCATACACAATTGTTTTCGTGTCTTATGCAGTGATTTTTCGATTCCTCCTCTGAACTCTCCCTTTCTGATATTCTTTTATTTTTAATGCCTTCAGAGAAATCCCTGACCTTACTAATACTAATTTATAAATGATACTAGTGGGCCCGCTTTTGTGTCCTTGCTTTGCTCGGACGCAGATCCCCACTTAAAGTATCAGAAATATTATTATTTAAAATATTTCGTCATTTGCACACTACTAAAGAGGTGGCGCCATCTATTGTTAGTGGCGCCATCTAACAATAAGCCCGTAATGCTTTACGGATTGACAAATAGTACATAGATTTTGCGAACATGCATTTTTAATTCGATTTAATAAATATTTTATATTTTCAAAAAATAAAATGCAGGTGAAAATTTAAAAAGAGCTTCTGATTTAATGTTATATTAGTGAGCAAATAACCCACAGACAGTTAATTTCATACAACCAAAAGTGTCTAAGAAATTGACTCCTACTATGAAATACCCATTACGCTTTAAACGTTATTGCCTTCAATATTTTTGAAGGTAAAACACCGTAAATTTAACAAATTCATAAAGAAAGGCTATATAATAAGTGTAATGGGATGTTTTATAAATAAAAACAATTTTTTTAATGTATAAATTTCTTAATAAAACATTTTAATGGTACAGGGTATCACAGACTACATACAAAACTTATGGGGCAGCAACGAATGAGTAAAGCATTGTTGTCAATTCTCACAGCACAGAACAGAAACCAAACAACAACAACATTGGCGATTTTGCTCGCACTACGCACATGCAAAAGCGAACACAAAAACAAAAACTACGCACATGCAAAAGCGAACACAAAAACAAATGCCATGGCTCTCTTTGAAGTCGAGTCTAACTGTTGTTCTCTGGCTCTCTTTCAGTTGCTCACGCTAAAATTGTGTATGTATGCGTACACACGCATTGAACGTTTTCAATGCTTGCTTAGCGAGCGTGCAATTAATGCAATTTAATTAAATGTTTTTTAATTTTTAAAATAGGTTGCAGGTGGAATTAAAAAATAAAAATACCCATACGAATCTGGAAATTTTTTTTCTGATTTTTTAAAAAAAAACTTCAAGTCTCTAGGACATGTGGTTTGGTCATGGCTGTGATATATCAGTCAGTCAGTCAGTGAGTGAGGGACAAAGTATTTTATATATATAGATGTATGACAAAGAACGCAATATAAATTACTGCTTCGTTCACGGGAATAAAACAACAACAACATTCGCGACTTTGCTCGCACGGGAGCGAACACAAAAACAAATGTCATGGCTTTGTCGAGTCTCGAGCCAGAGAGCAAGATCTAGCTCTCTTTCAATTGCTCACGCTAAAATTGTGTTTGTATGCGTGCACACGCATTGAACGTTTTCAATGCTTGCTTAGCGAGCTTGCATTTAATGCCTTTTAAATAATGTTTTTTATTTTTTTAAATAGGTTGCAGGTGGAATTAGAAAATTAAAATACCCATACGAATCTGGAAATTTTTTTTCTGATTTATTAAAAAAAAACTTCAAGTCTCTAGGACTTGTGGTTTCGCCATTACTGTGATATATCAGTCAGTCAGTCAGTCAGTCAGTCAGTCAGTCAGTGAGGACAAAGCATTTTATATATATAGATAACATCGTATTAACTTTAACCACTATTTATTATGAATCAAATTTACATTCTAATACTAATGCTAATAGTAATACTTGTTGATTTAATTTGGTTTTACCTCAATCCTTGCAACAAATATTGGATCGAATAAACAATTTTTAAACTTCCCAGCCGTAAATATTTTTATAAGTATTTCGGAAGTACATATTAAATCGATTAAAAGTTCTATAATTCTATTGTTAATCTTATTTTCCACTATACTATTATCTAAATTATTTTAACTTTCCGTCGACTGGTTTAGGTCTTCATTAAATAAATAAATATAAAGGAATAGTGTTTAATTTATTAACTTATGGAACTAAGGAAATTGATCGATGTTTAATATATACTAAGCAAAAAACGTATGGAATCTAATATAAGAAAAGAGCAGGTAATATAGGTTTAGGCTCTACCCGAAACGTTTCGTACGTGATAGAAAATAGAGAGCTTAACAAAAGTTTGATCAGAACAGTTTTGAGTTAAAAAAATAACTTAATGCACTACCAATTTTCAACACATTTTGAGCAATATAAAAACATGAATTCAAACCTTGTAATATTGAAATGTGCTTTTGATATACACATAGGTATGAAATTAAATGACATTTTTAAAAATTAATTTGATCAAAGCTCCGGTAAAAATAATGAAGATGGATGGGGATTTTAAATGATGGTGGTTTAATGATAGATGACTTCTCAGTCGACAATGCCCTGTCAGAAAACCGCTGAGTATTCCGAGTCTATTCTTTCCAATTAGAATTTATTAGGTTGTATGTGCCTAGAATGCTTGGCTTGACTGAGACCTTTGGTATTCGTCCAATTCGACTGTTGTAGTTGTTTCTCGTATTTATGCAGGTTTTTGAGTGCACTTATAGAGCTGATTGGCTATTGAAATAAAAGAAGAAATATATAGACATGCTATCTTTGTTCCGATTGTTGTGTTTGATGTTAATGTCAACACACCGCCCTATTGCACATTCGTTGGCTTGGAAGATGCTGGTGTATAATCCAAGAGATTCAAAGCATGTTTATCGAGGGCATAATACACTAAGACCTGTGCCTTAGTCTGTGAGAGAATCGTCATGTGAACATTTTATAGCATGCTGTCCCATCGGATGGGCTTCATTGACTTTTGCAGTGTTAGATATAGTTCCTTGACGGTGATGAGCTGCGCTCTATCGCCCTATGCTCAAACTTTAGGTATAGCCATGAAATTATCTTCGGATCACATCAGTGCTCCAACATTTTCCGGCTATGCTGCGACATGTGTGAAGTGCTCTAAGGCACTTGGTTATCGCATTCTTAACATGTGTGCCGAAGCTTAAATTATTGTCAAAAAATGGTTCTTACTTTTTTCTATTATTGAATTTTGAAGCCTTATTTGCCTAATTTTTTGCAACTTTTATATTCTGGTGAAGGGAACGATGACTTTTTTGGTGATGTCATGATCGCGGCCCACCTTTCGGCATCACTCACGCGCTATCCGTAGACCTAGATGAATAATGTCGCAAAGTATTTCTTTAAATTTGTCTCGTGCTATGATGACATCCTTGACATTGAATTCCAAAGCAAGCAAGCTTCCTAAGAAGTCCGTCTACTAGCAGGCTCCAAAGCAGTGGAGACCAAACAATTCTTTGAGGGCAAACCTTTGTGTTTATGACTGTATCAGTACTGTCTTGAAATGTTGGCCAGTTTAGAGTCCAAAAGTGAGAAGACCCAACTGCATATTGTGTCTAGGACCCTCGTGGTCAGGGCAGCACAGTGTCGTGGGCACGTGTTGTCGAATTCACCTTCTATGTTCAGGAAGGCACATACGGCCACTTTCCTATTTTCAGATTGTTTCTTATTTTGTAGTCCACCAGCTCTTCCAGAGTTTCCAGCAAGAACGATATAAATCTGATGGGTCTGAAAGACTTGGGGCTGGTGATATCTTTATCCCAGCTTTGGGGATGAGGATCGCTCTCACTCTACGACATGCCCTTGTTATGTCTAGACCTGGCAATTTATTGGCTTGAATGGTTCCAATTGCCCATTATTATCATTCCGATCTGACTTTGTACTTAATACTAATATATAATACAATATACATACATTTAATTTATTTCCATAATATTATGCATGTTATAGATACTAAGTCACTCTGATCCAAGGATGGATGGATGTTCACCAGGGCTAGCTTAGTGCTGCTAAGTTGCCTCACCGCATTTCACATGACGAGGGAGGTCGAGAATTTCCCGCATCATCTCGTGGTGTTTGCTGACAATTTCTGGGATGACATGACCTGGGTCCTATCCTGTACCGTAGCGAGGTCTAGTGTCGGCTTCGCCAGATCCTCAACGCCTTGATAGGATCTGCCACTTAAGCAATGTCCCATCCTAAATGAATTACTTCATCCACTTTCATCTTTCGCGAAAGACGTTGGAAGCATTAAGCTCTGTGGGAGCTAGTCGGCTGAAATTGTTGCTGATGTGCTAGGGCGCTCGTATAAGGCCGTCCTGCCTCTATGAGTCTATGCCTTAAAGGCAACAATACAAACGTCTTCACAGTACGATATCAGTATCGTACCCGCTGTTTGTTCGGGACTGCTTATTAAGAGGTAGACTCGCTATTCGCAGCTAACCTTCCTGAGTGGTTGTTGTTGGCTATTCACAACGCGAGATCCATCTGGGGGCCACAGCTGACCACCCTCCGAACCATCTCACAAGTTCTTCGGAATAGGTTTAACAAATTTATCTATATATATAAAATGATTTGTCCTCACTGACTGAATGACTGTCTGATATATCATTGCAATGGCCAATCCACATGTCTTAGAGACTTGAAGTTTCTCTTCAAAAAAATCAAAATATTTATTAAGAGATTCATATGGGAATTTTTATTTTTTAATTCCACCTGCAAGTTATTTTAAAATATAAAAAACATTGTTTTTGTGTTCGCTCTCGCAAGTGCGTAAGTGCGTCTATATATATAAAATGCTTTGTCCTCACTGACTCACTGACTGACTGATATATCATAGCCATGGCCAAACCACAAGTCCTAGAGATATGAATTTTTTTTAAAAAATCAGAAAAAAAATCCAGATTCGTATGGGTATTTTAATTTTCTAATTTCACCTGCAACCTATTTTAAAAAATAAAAAACATTATTTAAGATGCATAAAATGCAAGCTCGCTAAGCAAGCATTGATAACGTTCAATACGTGTGCACGCATACATACACAATATTAGCGTGAGCAACTGAAATAGAGCCAAAGAGCAAGAGAGCCATGACATTTGTTTTTGTGTTCGCGTGCATGATCGCGAATGTTGTTTTGTTCCTGTGAACGAAGCGTGCTTTGTCATCAATGTTCCCAATTTAGCTTTTCCCATCAGATCTGATGGTTTTGTAAGTCCAACAGCGGGGGAAATTTGAAAACAGCGGTAGGCGGGAAAATGCCTTTATTGCTTTCGATAAGATTTTTTTCGCTTTTTTATTTTTTATTAAAGTTGGCAATAAATGTAGCATTTATTGTATTCGATTGCGTTAATCGATTACACTCTTGGTAAAATACATATGAAATGCACGAGTAAAAAAAGTGAAACTGTGTAAAATTGCCAAAAAGGAAATACAAACAAAAGTTTCGTTGGTTGCAAAACCGGGAGTTTAAAGAGTGGCTAAAAAAAGATGCAACCGATGTAACCCTGGTAACCCGTGTTGCCAATTTAACATTATTCCCGTCAGATCTGATTTTGTAAGTCTAACAGCGGGAGGCGGGAAAAATGGCTTTTTTTGCTTCCGTTAAGATTTTTTTCGCTTATTTTTTTGTGTCTTATGCAGTAATTCTTTCAGTTCCGACGAATTTAGAGAAATCCCTGACCTTACTAATACTAATTTACTATATAGATAACTTCGTATTAATTTTTTACACTATTTACTCTTAATCACATTTACATTCTATTATTAATACTAATAGTAATACTTGTTGATTTGATTGGGGTTTTTTGGGTTTTCCCAATCCTTGCAACAAATTTTGGATCGAATAAAGAATTTTTAAACTCCCCAGTCGTAAATATTTTTATAAGTATTTCAGAAATACATATTAAATCGATTTAAAATTCTATAATTCTATTGTTAATTTTACTTTTGATTATACTATTATCTAAAGTATTTTAACTTTCCGTCGACTGGTTTAGGTCTTCATTAAATAAATAAATATAAAGAAATAGTGTTTAATTTATTAACTTATGGAACTAAGGAAATTGATCGATGTTTAATACATACAAAGCAAAAAAAAAAAGTAACTTTTGATATTAGTACACATATGGGAGCCTTTTTTGCGCAATGTGCCGAATTGCAAGCTAGTTTACTAATATTCAACCCATATATTATTAATTTATTATTTTTTACGGGCATTTTCGTTTGCCAGCACGATTTTTTAGTCAGGTTGGACAGTTACGACTTCACTGCTTTTCAGTTACATTTTGAAGGATTTTTTAATATTGATAGAAAAAAACTAATATGGGTCTCAGAACGTATTATTAAAATCTGAACCTAATATTTAAAATAGGTCAACCCAGGGAACATATTGGTGAATAGACGTAATAATGCCTTTTTTTTTAGAAAACTGTCAGAAAACCCACTTAAATTAGTTATTAGTAAGTTATATATGTCACGGCGGCCTTAGTAATTTATGTTGGCTCTGTAGTGTGTTATGTTGTTAATCTTGACATGTGGCTCTTTGTGTTTCCAATGTATGTGCGCATTGTTTTATTTGTTTCCATGTCTTTCCCTGTACAATAGGCGATATGAATTTTAGTTCCTTGTATGGCCCCTTGAACTTCGATGTTAACTTCGCGTTTAACTTGCGTATGTCCAATAAGTAATATGTCTTTACATTCCCATTCCCGAATACATATTTGATATCCAGTCTCTTTTCTGCAAGTCGAAGTACTTTGTCTGAATTCAAACCTTTAAAACCTAAGGATAGTATAAGGATAAAAAATCCATTGCGAGAGGGGAAGTTTGTTAAACGGTCTAGCAAGCTGTGCTCCTATTCTCGGCTGGCTTCAATGGAAGATTTATAGGAAAAACTTTATAAATTACAGAATAAACATAAGGAATTTAATATAAGAAAATAAGAGGTAATATAGGTTTAGACTCTACCCGAAACGTTTCGTACGTGATAGAAAATATATAGCTTAATAGAAGACACATGGTATTGCTTGTTCGCGACAGAGCCATAATACACATAGGTATGGAATTAGGTGACATTTCTTTAAAATGAAATTCGACCCAACTGCATATTGTGGTAGGCCCATCGTGGTCAGGGCAGCACAGTGTCGTTAGAATTGTTTTATTTACAGGGAATAATAAAACTCATTTCGGCCAAAAAATGGAATTAACTCAAACATTTCCGTGTGATCATTTTTCACAACTTTCGACGTGGATTATCACGACAAGAGTGCATCGATTAACTAAAATGTGTATATAGCTATGAAGCACTATCCTATAGCACTGTGAAAAACTGGAACAACGAATTCAATCATGGCCAACGCTCGCTCAAAGACGAATTCCGTGAAGGTCGTCCAAAAACAGCCGTTGTGCCAGAAAACATAGCATATATTTGATATTACATGAACACCTGGCCGTAAACAAGGTTTGTTCTAGTTGGATCCCTTTGGATTTGACAATCGCTCAAAAAAAAGCTCGTGTGGATTGGTGTAAAGAAATGCTGAAAAAATACGATCGCGGTGCTTCAAAAGACGTTTATAAAATCGTCACAGGTGACGAATCGTGGATCTATGCGTATGAGCCCGAAACAAAACAGCAATCAACCGTTTGGGTCTTCCAAGAAGACCCAAATCCAACGAAAGTTGTTCGTGTAAGAAGCACTTCGAAGCAAATGATTGCCTGTTTCTTCGGCAAAACTGGTCATGTGGCGACTGATCCGCTTGAGCAACGTAGGACGGTCAATTCACCATTTGTATGACTGAAGTCTTTGGAGAAATTCGAAAAACGAACAAGAGAAGACGAATCATTGTACACCATGACAATGCGAGCTCTCACAAATCGGCTCAAACCAGCGCTTTTTTGACCGATCAATACGTCGAATTGATGGGTCATCCGCCGTACAGCCCTGACTTCTTTTTATTTCCATACATCAATAATATAATGCGTGGTCAACGATTTTCGTCGCCAGAAGATGCTGTTGAAACATTCAAAAACCATGTTTTGGAGGTGTCTCAATCGGAGTGGAAAAGTGCTTCGAAAATTGGTTTAAGCGCATTCAAAAGTGTATAAATCTTGATGGAGAATATTTTGAAAACAATAAAATCATTTTCGTTAATAAATATTCGTATTTTCATTATTAAACCAGAAATATATATTATACTAGTGGGCCAACTTAAAGTATCAGAAAGTATTTAAATTTTTCGTCATTTGCGCACCACTAAAGAGGTAAAATGCATATTTTCATTTGTCGCCCTTTTTCAACCTGCTGGCGCCATCTATTGTTAGTGGCGTCATTTAACAATAAGCCCGTAATTCTTTACGGATTGACAAATAGTGCATAGATTTTGCGAACATGCATTTTAAATTCGATTTAATATTAATTTTTTTCTTCAAAAATATAATGCAGGTGAAAATTTAAATTAGAGCTTCTGAGATTATCTTATATTAGTGAGCAAATAACCCACATAGAGTTCATTTCATACAACCAAAAGTGTCCAAGAAAATGCCTACTACTATCAAATACACTTTACGCTTTAAACGTTATTGCCTTCAATATTTTGGACAGCAAAACACCGTAAATTTAACAAATTCATAAAGAAAGGCTATATAATAAGTGTAATGGGCTGTTTTATAAATAAAAACAATTTTTTTAATATAGAAATTTCTTTATATAACATTTTAATGGTACAGGGTATTAGAGACTACATACAAAACTTATGGGGCAGCAACGAATAAGTAAAGCCTTGTCGTCAATTCTCACAGCAGCCCATTCATGTGTACACACTTATGTATGACAAAGAACGCAATAAAAATCACTTATTCGTTCACAGGAACAAAACAACAACATTGGCGATCTTGCTCGCACATTTGCGTTACATGCAGAAGCGAACACAAAAACAAATGCCATAGCTCTCTTTGCAGTCGAGTCTAACTGTTGTTCTCTGGCTCTCTTTCAGTTGCTCACGCTAAAATTGTGTATGTATGCGTACACAGGCATTGAACGTTTTCAATGCGTGCTAAGCAAGCTTGCATTTATTGCAATTTCAATTTATGTTTTTATTTCTTAAAATAGGTTGCAGGTGGAATTAGAAAATAAAATACCCACGCGAAATTGTTTTCTGATTTAAAAAAAAAACTTCAAGTCTCTAAGACTTGTGGTTTGGCCATGGCTGTGATATATCAGTCAGTCAGTGAGGACATAGCATTTTATATATATAGATAGCAGCCCTCGTATAGTGCCGTTGTGCTGTAGATCCACCCGCAACGGAGTTTGCAACAGAAGATTGTTTCTTATTTTGTAGTCCACCAGCTCTTCCAGCGTTTCCAGCAAAACGATATTAATCTGATAGGTCTGAAAGACTTGGGGCTGGTTATATATTTTTCCCAGATTTGGGAATGAAGACCGACCTCGCTCTACGACATGCCCTGGCGATTTATAGGCTTAAAAGGTTCCAATAAACCTTTATAATCATTCCGATGTGAATTTGTACTTAAAACTAATGCATTATACTCGTATGTACAATTAATACATTTCCATAATATTCCTTTTTTAGGTACGAGATCCCTCTAATTCAGGGTTACTAGCGATAGCCCGAGGTGTTTTTGTTAGCTTAGTGCTGATAACTTGCGCTTCCGCATTTCCCAAGACGTCGGGAATTTCCCTCATCATCTCGTGGCGTCAGAGTGACGTCGGTTTCTATCAGCTTGTTCGACAGTTCCTGGGACAACATGACCTGGGTTCTATTCTGCGCCGTAGCGGAAACTAACCTTTAGTATAAAATATCTAAAATAAGCTGCTTGAATTCGGATGACTACATCATAAAGATCATAAATCAGATAACTATATCATACAGACTCATAGAAGCAATCGGATGCAAATAAGCCCTTAGTATGATGAACTATCTAGATTTTTTTTTGTTGTTTTAACGAAACTCTCAGAACAACATGAATGTCTCATGTGTAAAATCGAGTTAAGCAGCCCTTTATTTTGTATGTGTGACAAACAGTGTTGCAACATTTTTCAGGAAGAAGCCGCCATATTGGACAAAAATAAAAGCAAAAAAAGGAAAAAAAAATAAGCGAAAAAAATCTTAATGGAAGCAAAAAAAAAGCCATTTTTTCCGCCTCCCGCTGTTAGACTTACAAAATCAGATCTGACGGGAAAAATGTCAAATTGGCAAAACGGGTTACCCGGGTTGCATCGGTTGCATCTTTTTTAGCCACTCTTTAAACTCCCGGTTTTGCAACCAACGAAACTTTTGTTTTTATTTCCTTTTTGGCAATTTTACACAGCTTCACTTTTTTTACTAGTGCATTTCATATGTATTTCACCAAGAGTGTAATCGATTAACGCAATCGAATACAATAAATGCTACATTTATTGCCAACTTTATTAAAAAATAAAAAAGCGAAAAAAATCTTAGCGAAAGCAAAAAAGGCATTTTCCCGCCTACCGCTATATATATATAGATAAATTTGTTAAACCTGTTCCGAAGAACTTGTGAGATGGTTCGGAGGGTGGTCAGCTGTGGCCCCCAGATGGATCTCGCGTTGTGAATAGCCAACAACAACCACTCAGGAAGGTTAGCTGCGAATAGCGAGTCTACCTCTTAATAAGCAGTCCCGAACAAACAGCGGGTACGATACTGATATCGTACTGTGAAGACGTTTGTATTGTTGCCTTTAAAGCATAGACTCACAGAGACAGGACGGCCTTATACATCAGCCCTAGTACATCAGCAACAATTTCAGCCGACTAGCTCCCACTGAGCTTAATGCGTCCAACGTCTTTCGCGAAAGATGAATGTGGATGAAGTAATTCATTTAGGATGGGACATTGCTTAAGTGGCGGATCCTATCAAGGCGTTGAGGATCTGGCGAAGCCGACACTAGACCTCGCTACGGTACAGGATAGGACCCAGGTCATGTCATCTCAGAAATTGTCAGCGAACACCACGAGATGATGCGGAAAATTCTCGACCTCCCTTGTCATGTGAAATGCAGTGAGGCAACTTAGCAGCACTAAGCTAGCCCTGGTGAACATCCATCCATCCTTGGATCAGAGTGACCTAGTATCTATAGCATGCATAATATTATGGAAATAAATTAAATGTATGTATATTGTATTATGTATTAGTATTAAGTACAAAGTCAGATCGGAATGATTATAATGGGCAATTGGAACCATTCAAGCCAATAAATTGCCAGGTCTAGACATAACAAGGGCATGTCATAGAGTGAGAGCGATCTTCATGCCCAAAGCTGGGATAAAGATATCACCAGCCCCAAGTCTTTCAGACCCATCAGATTTATATCGTTCTTGCTGGAAACGCTAGAAGAGCTGGTGGACTACAAAATAAGAAACAATCTGAAAATAGGAAAATGGCCGTATGTGCCTTCCTGAACATAGAAGGTGAATTCGACAACACGTGCCCTCGACACTGTGCTGCCCTGACCACGAGGGTCCTAGACACAATATGCAGTTGGGTCTTCTCACTTTTGGACTCTAAACTGGCCAACATTTCAAGACAGTACTGATACAGTCACAAACACAAAGGTTTGCCCTCAAAGAATTGTTTGGTCTCCACTGCTTTGGAGCCTGCTAGTAGACGGACTTCTTAGGAAGCTTGCTTGCTTTGGAATTCAATGTCAAGGATGTCATCATAGCACGAGACAAATTTAAAGAAATACTTTGTGACATTATTGATATAGGTCTACGGATAGCGCGTGAGTGATGCCGAAAGGTGGGCCGCGATCATAACTCCACCAAAAGAGTCATCGTTCCCTTCACCAGAATATAAAAGTTGCAAAAAATTAGACAAATAAGGTTTCAAAATGAAATAATAGAAAAAGTAAGGAGGTTAAATACCTAGAGCGCAGCTCATCACCATCAAGGAACTATATCTAACACTGCAAAAGTCAATGAAGCCCATCCGATGGAACAGCATGCTATAAAATGTTCACATGACGATTCTCTCACAGACTAAGGCACAGGTCTTAGTGTATTATGCCCTCGATAAACATGCTTTGAATCTCTTGGATTATACACCAGCATCTTCCAAGCCAACGAATGTGCAATAGGGCGGTGTGTTGACATTAACATCAAACACAACAATCGGAACAAAGATAGCATGTGTATATATTTCTTCTTTTATTTCAATAGCCAATCAGCTCTAAGTGCACTTAAAAACCTGCATAAATACGAGAAACAACTACAACAGTCGAATTGGACGAATACCAAAGGTCTCAGTCAAGCCAAGCATTCTAGGCACATACAACCTAATAAATTCTAATTGGAAAAGAATTGACTCGGAATACTCAGCGGTTTTCTGACAGGGCATTGTCGACTGAGAAGTCACCTATCATTAAAATCATCATCATTTAAAATCCCCATCCATCTTCATTATTTTTACCGGAGCTTTGATCAATTTAATTTTTAAAAAATGTCATTTAATTTCATACCTATATGTATATACCTATATGTATATACCTATATGTATATACCTATATCAATATTACAAGGTTTGAATTCATGTTTTTATATTGCTCAAAATGTGTTGAAAATTTGTAGTGCATTAAGTTTTTTAAAACTCAAAACTGTTCCGATCAAACTTTTGTTAAACTCTCTATTTTCTATTACGTACGAAACGTTTCGGGTAGAGTCTAAATCTATATTACCTGCTCTTTTCTTATATTACATTCCATACGTTTTTTGCTTAGTATATACATATTAAAAATCGATCAATTTTCTTAGTTCCATAAGTTAATAAATTAAACACTATTTCTTTATATTTATTTATTTAATGAAGACCTAAACCAGTCGACGGAAAGTTAAAATACTTTAGATAATAGTATAATCAAAAGTAAAATTAACAATAGAATTATAGAATTTTAAATCGATTTAATATGTATTTCTGAAATACTTATAAAAATATTAATGGCTGGGGAGTTTAAAAATTGTTTATTCGATCCAAAATTTGTTGCAATGATTGGGAAAACCCAAAAAACCCCAATCAAATCAACAAGTATTACTATTAGTATTAATAATAGAATGTAAATGTGATTAAGAGTAAATAGTGTAAAAAATTAATACGAGGTTATATATTTAGTAAATTAGTATTAGAAAGGTCAGGGTTTTTCACTAAATTCGTCGGAAATGAAAGAATTACTACATAAGACACAAAAACATTTGTTTAAGACATACTTGTCAACATATCGGCTGGAAATTTTAAGTATATCTTCGGCGGACCGAAAAGTTGAGGAGGCACAAAAGGAAATTATAATCAATCTCGCCAGTAATCAATTTGTGTAGAAAACAATACGAAGAGTATTTCTACCATTAATTGAAGACTGAAGATTGAAAAGAAAAATCCTTCTGTATTACGGCGGTAAACGAAGGTTGGGGTTCCAGTTTAAAGCACGTAAAGAAAAATGTAAAAATTGCTTAATATTTATATGAACAAAGTTTTCGCAATTTATTTGCTATTAGTTTACAATCAGAAAAATTGTTTGGCCTAAATTAGACTATTGACGAGTTGTATACATTACCAAGTCTCTTATATAAGGGACGAGGTAAATATTTTCTTTAGAATCTGCGGCAACTTGGTGACATCCATGCATGCATAACTCTGTCCTTCGGGCATTTCGGTTATTATTCTGAAAAGCGAAATAATATGGTTGCAATAGCTCACAACTTATATATTAGGATAAGTGGTTACGTACTGATCAACCTCTTCGGCCAGACTACCAATAAAAATAATATAGCCTTTGACCTTAGGTTCGCTGCGTTTAAGTGCCAGTGCCAGCTCTTTGGGTACAATGCCATAGCGCGCAAGATTAGCATCGCTAAGAACAACGACAATACCATTTCCATAGTTTCCCTGGATGCTTAACGTGAAAAAGCTTCGCCTGCTGCTTTCACGGTGCAATCGTCTGAGAAGCAATATTGCGAATGGGCGTGCATCATACGTAATACCTCAAGACGTTCTTTGTCGTTATTAGGGGCACAGCCCAGATTGACAAATGGCAATTCGCATCCCTCGCCACTATGGCCGACGATATCATAATTATTTATTTTTTTAATATCCCTGGAATGCTTCCACCACCATGACAACGGCCTCCAATTGACGATCCAAGCGTCCATCATAGCAATTGAATCTGTTAAAAAGTGTTTTGTAATATATTTTATTACACTAGGTGTACAAAAAAAGTTTATACCTGTACATGGATTAGACTGTTCCATAACATGATCCGACCAAGGATTAGGATCGGCGCGTCGTTTATAAATATTGGTTTCACCGGTGATGCCTTCTATAAGACGTGTGTCATCAAGATCGCCGTGTGTTTCATACTTTTTCCATTGACGGTCCTTGCTTTTAGTCTGCATTGCTTCCAAATGGCTTTAAGCTGCTTTACTTGCATACGGTTAGACTTACTGAAGTTCGCTTACAGCTCTTGATCTTTCTAATCTCTTGCAATTTTTTATTAAACGTTTTGCGATTTAATTCACGCGCCGCGCGATTTATATTCTCTGAAACACCGTCTTTTTCTTCGTCGCTAAGTTGATGTACGGTATGACCCTTGTCCAACCGAAATGGGGCACCTTTGCCGCCTAAGCCTGCTGTATCGCGTCCCCCGGTTCCACCAGCCCATGTGTTGCCACCCACATGATTTTCATTTTTCGGATCAAATTTGCCAATTTTAGGTCCAGAGACGCCCTGGCTACTATAACGCTTTACATCTAGCTGAAGCGCCCTTTGCAGATGTAACGTTTCTAATTCATCCTTTGCATACGCCTCAATTGATAGACCATGTTTGACAAATACTTGGGTGACCTGTTGTAATGTCTCTGGCTGGCAACGATCAAAGTCTAACACGTTTCCCACCAGCTCGGACATATTATCTTGCGGATAACGCTCTAAATGCTTAACAATGTTGACAACTTCCCGCGTCGAGTACGGGTAATTAAGTAATCCTTCGTCTGACATATTTCGAAGCTCTCCAAATGCATTTACTAATTTGCTGAGTGTCTTAATTGATACATTTGGTCCGTACTTCCTCAGTAGGTAGATTTCAGAGTCGGGCATGTGGTTATCGATTGCATGACAACTAAAAATGTCACCAAGCGCAGCAAAAAAGTCGTTTCCCAAAAAAGGAAAACCGGGGCGGTTTGCCAACACAATAAGCCAAAAATCTGGATGTGTTTTATTAATGTTGAATCCGTGTTCAGAATAGCCATATGGAACAATACGACGGCCATCTGAAAGCATCCTTTCGCCGCTTTCTACTAAATTGCGCAAAACGCAGGTAACATTAATCGGAGCCTTGTCTGCCTCATCTATGACCAAGATATAACCCGATTTTACTGCTTTAACCAATTCGCTATCTTCAAATATTATTTGACCATTTTGTAGCGTGGACTGCACGGTTAGACTATGCACTGTAGTATCCCTGTGCAGTTGTATATATTCGAGCGGTTTTCGCATAAGTTCTAATAGACGATCGATGAGTTTGTTTTTGCCTTCTCCCTGATTGCCTACGAGAAGCAGATGCTCACCCAATATAAAGTCCTGTAATAGTCGTTCAAAAATCAACACATGCTGCGCCGTATCGTAGAATAAAGTACTTGGTACTTTTGATTGCTGCGCCAATAACAACGTGGACATCTGCATCGAAGTTTTGCCAATGCAGAGTTTGTTTTCCTCCACACAGATTTTCCTATTATTATTAAAAGCGTTATATTCTCGATTTGAACTTCGACTGATCCCAGCCTGCTTCATGGCCTGCTCCAAGCGGACACGCAAGAGTAAAGGCATAAACTTTATCAAGAACGTATTATGCAAAAGTTCATACACATTGCTTTCTTTAACGGTAAAAGCAAAAGAGCATATTCAAACATAAACAATGCCACTGAAGCCAGGTGGCAAAGCTTCGATGCTCTTTCTCACAGTAATCGATGGAACGATCAAAAGTTGTATTCGTTCATTGTATTAATTTTAAATTGGAAAAACAATATTGCTTACACTACATTTTACAAAAAATATTTTGTTTCATATTGCATTTTTGCATTTATCGTCATTCTTCAATATAGTGGTGCCATCTATTGCTAATGACGTCAATTGACAATAAATCTATAATTCGGCACGGATCGGTAAATAGTAACAATACGCCCGTATTTCTTTACGGATTGACAAATAGTACATACATTTTTCGAACATGCATTTTTAATTCGATTTAATATTAATTTTTTTTTTCAAAATAAAATGCAGGTGAAAAATTAAAAAAGAGCTTCTGATTTAATCTTATACTAGTGGGCCCGCTTTTGCGTCCTTGCTTTGCTTGGACGCAGATCGCCACTTAAAGTATCAGAAATATTATTGTTTAAATTATTTCGTCATT
The DNA here is from genome assembly GCA_018901795.1 of Drosophila sp. st01m. Taxonomy (NCBI): domain Eukaryota; kingdom Metazoa; phylum Arthropoda; class Insecta; order Diptera; family Drosophilidae; genus Drosophila; species Drosophila sp. st01m. The sequence goes on along the minus strand of JAEIFG010000502.1, from coordinate 14,117 downwards.
TGCAGACCACTAAACAGGTGGCGCCATCTATATTTAGTGGCGCCATCTAACAATAAGCCCGCAATGCTTTACGGATTGACAAATAGTACATAGATTTTGCGAACATGCATTTTTAATTCGATTTAATAAATATAAAAAAAGTCTATATAATAAGTGTAATGGGCTGTTTTATAAATAAAAACCATTTTTTTAATGTATAAATTTCTTAATAAAACATTTTAATGGTACAGGGTATTAGTGTCTACATACAAAACTTAAGGGGCAGCAACGAATAATAAAATAAGAATAATAAAATAAATGTCGTCAATTCTCATAGCAGCCGATTCATATGTAGACACAATATAAGTCACTTCTTCGTTCACAGGACGCACTACGCACATGCAAAAGCGAACACAAAAACAAAAATTACGCACATGCAAAAGCGAATACAAAAACAAATGCCATGGCTCACTTTGAAGTCGAGTCTGTTCTCTGGCTCTCTTTCAGTTGCTCTTGCTAAAATTGTGTATGTATACGTACACACGCACTGAACGTTTTCAATGCTTGCTTAGCAAACTTGCATTTAATGCAATTAAAATTAATATTTTTGATTTTTTTTAATAGTTTGCAGGTGGAATAAAGAAATGAAAATACCCACACGAATTTTAAAATTTTTTTAAGATTTCTAAAAAAAAACTCAAGTGTCTAGGACTTGTGGTTTGGCCACGGCTGTAATATTTCAGTCAGTCAGTCAGGCAGTGAGGACAAATCCTTTTATATAAGTTAACGACCGGCATATGCTCCCCTTTCACAGTCTATAAGTAGGCGCTGTTTCATTGACAATTGTTCAAGTTTGGATGAATTGTTGTATTCAACAATTCTATTCATTCTCATTGGAGCATCAGCGCTGACGAGAACTAAAAGCCTAAGTCTAAATTAAACTCGAGGAATAAAATACGAATTATAACGATTTTAACCAAAACGTCTTTTAAATACCATTTCAGGTAAAGTATGAACCCAGTGTCGACCAGGAGGGTTCTCCTCCAGGTCCAGACACTTAACTGGCGCCCGAGCAGGGACCATCTCATCATGAGATGGCAAAAAAAAAAAAAAAAAATTTTTTTATATAAAAATTACACTGCGGTGTATTGTGATGTGTTGTGTTGTGAGAAAATTCAAAAATGAAATGAAGAACAATCGAAATAAAAAAATAATAAACATTTCGAAAATGAAATGAAGAACAATCGAAAACTTGAATAAAAAAATAATAAAAATTTCACGTCTGCGTCACCTACCCACCCACGAGTGCAACGGGTACGTAGCGTGATATTACCTACCACTGCAGAAGTATACTCGTCTTCATGGGACTATCTGCCAGTGCAATGGGTACATTAAAAATCGCTTATAACAAAATAAGGGCAATCAACCACGGCCGCAATTCACCATGCCACGTCATAATATTTGCGAGTGCTATAACGCTGCCACTTTAACTACCGGTAGTCTACCAGATAGGCCTTGTGATGCGATCCATCAAAGCGCTGCCTGGTGGACTGTGTGTCACCCCGTACCTTAGTAGGCACGCCAAAAGGGATTAATACGACCACCGTGCCATATTGTTAAAATAACATTATAATAAAGAAGCGTAACTAAGTTTTCGTTCTTCCAAATAAAAAAATTCATCAAAGCATCTCACCTCATCACAACAAACGCAAACGCGAGGTAAATTAAATAAACCTTGTGTTTAAAAAAAAAAAAAAAAAAAAATGCAAAATACAAAATACAAAAATATGAAAACAAAAAAACAAACTAAACACAACTTTACACGTACATCGACTAAGAACTAAACGATTAAAATCTATACAAATTGTCTTTCCATCTGCAACACGGTGATGTATGGAGGATAAATGACGATCTCGAAAAGATGAACGGACTGGCTGAGGAAATCATGCGGGAAACAATTGCCTGGCGGATAAGAGAGCGATAAAAGGAATGAACAGGCTCTTCGAGCGACCAATACGTGGACCTCGTTCGCTGGATTGCTTGGGGATGGCTTGGAAATGGAAAGCTGGATCTCCAGATGCTGCTGACTGGAACGCCGTTTTGACCGCACAAGGTATGGCATCAAAGATGACCGGCAGTTAGGAATAAACGCACGTTTATTCGACGCAACGCACGAACAACGTTATGGGAAGTCATCTGAGTTTGCCAGTTGAACAAGACAGACGTCGTAGGCTCAAATTTGCTGGATCATGGCGAGATCGAGACCATGCTAATGGAGGTGGATACCTTCACATACAGGAATGCAATCAAAGTCATTGAGCTCTCCCGCCCATCCATTGTAACTTGCGGAATCTTACTACTCTATATTGGCGTTCCCCAGGGTTGCGGTCGAGAGTTGTCATCTCATGCACCTGATGCACTATATGCGACGATAAATCTTGGGAGATAATATTGGATCGTCACGAATTAACTGCATACTCTAATCTAATCTCTAATCCAATACTCTAGTCACCATAGGAGCTGCTTATTTAGGTATAAAAAGAAGAGGAGCTACGAAAACTGGAAGAGTAGCTGTATCCCCCGATTACTGGAGGTCGGCCAGCCCGGCTAGCTCAGTCGGTAGAGCATGAGACACCTAAAGAAGATGTCCAACGTGACGGGGAATTACCAGCTACAACTGACGTCCACCAAGGGGATGCCCAATGACTGCGACAGGGCAGCAAATCTAGAATCAATGGGTCAACCCGAGCCATGCAAGGTTCATTAATCTGCGGGACGCAGATCTTGAGGTGGGGAGGAGTTAACGACCGGCATATGCTCCCCTTTCACAGTCTATAAGTAGGCGCTGTTTCATTGACAATTGTTCAAGTTTGGATGAATTGTTGTATTCAACAATTCTATTCATTCTCATTGGAGCATCAGCGCTGACGAAAACTAAAAGCCTAAGTCTAAATTAAACTCGAGGAATAAAATACGAATTATAACGATTTTAACCAAAACGTCTTTTAAATACCATTTCTGGTAAAGTATGAACCCAGTGTCGACCAGCAGGGTTCTCCTCCAGGTCCAGACACTTAACTTATATATATAGATAAATTTGTTAAACCTGTTCCGAAGAACTTGTGAGATGGTTCGGAGGGTGGTCAGCTGTAGCCCCCAGATGGATCTCGCGTTGTCGATAGCCAACAACAACCACTCAGGTAGGTTAGCTGCGAATAGCGAGTCTACCTCTTAATAAGCAGTCCCGAACAAACATCGGGTACGATACTGATATCGTACTGTGAAGACGTTTGTGTTGCTGCCTTAAAAGCATACCTTACAGAGGCAAAACGGCCTTATACGAGAGACCTCGCACATCAGTAACAATTTCAGCCGACTAGCTCCCACTGAGCTTAATACGTCTTTCGCGAAAGATGAAAGTGGATAAAATAATTCATTTAGGATGGGACATTGCTTAAGTGGCAGATTCTATCAAGGCGTTGAGGATCTGGCGAAGCCGACACTAGACCTCGCTACGGTACAGGATATAACCCAGGTCATGTCATCCCATTATCAGCAAACACCACGAGATGATGCGGGAAATTTCCGACCGTCCTTGTCATGTGAAATGCGGTGAGGCAACTTAGCAGCACTAAGCTAGCCCTGGTGAACATCCATCCATCCTTGGATCAGAGTGACCTAGTATCTATAACATGCATAATATTATGGAAATAAATTAAATGTATGTAGATTGTATTATGTATTAGTATTAAGTACTAAGTCAGATCGGAATGATTATAATGGGCAATTGTAACCCTTCAAGCCAATAAATTGCCAGGCCTAGACATAACAAGGGCATGTCGTACAGTGAGAGCGATCTTCATCCCCAAAGCTGGGATAAAGATATCACCAGCCCCAAGTCTTTCAGACCCATCAGATTTATATCGTTCTTGCTGGAAACGCTAGAAGAGCTGGTGGACTACAAAATAAGAAACAATCTGAAATTAGGAATGTGGCCGTATGTGCTTTCCTGAACATAGAAGGTGACTTCGACAACACGTGCCCACGACACTGTGCTGCCCTGACCACGAGGGTCCTAGACACAATATGCAGTTGGGTCTTCTCACTTTTGGACTCTAAACTGGCCAACATTTCAAGACAGTACTGATACAGTCACAAACACAAAGGTTTGCCATCAAAGAATTGTTTGGTCTCCACTGCTTTGGAGCCTGCTAGTAGACGGACTTCTAAGGAAGCTTGCTTGCTTTGGAATTCAATGTCAAGGATGTCATCATAGCACGAGACAAATTTAAAGAAATACTTTGCGACATTATTCATCTAGGTCTACGGATAGCGCGTGAGTGATGCCGAGAGGTGGGCCGCGATCATAACTCCACCAAAAGAGTCATCGTTCCCTTCACCAGAATATAAAAGTTGCCAAAAATTAGGCAAATAAGGCTTTAAAATTAAATAATAGAAAAAAAGTAAGGAGGCTAAATACCTAAGAACCATATTTTGACAATAATTTAAGCTTCGGCACACATGTTAAGAATGCGATAACCAAGTGCTTCAGAGCACTTCACACATGTCGCAGCATAGCCGGAAAATGTTGGAGCACTGATGTGATCCGAAGATAATTTCATGGCTATACCTAAAGTTAGCCATAGGGCGATAGAGCGCAGCTCATCACCGTCAAGGAACTATATCTAACACTGCAAGAGTCAATGAAGCCCATCCGATGGGACAGCATGCTATAAAATGTTCATATGACGATTCTCTCACAGACTAAGGCACAGGTCTTAGTGCTTTGAATTTCTTGGATTATACACCAGCATCTTCCAAGCCAACGAATGTACAATAGGGCGGTGTGTTGACATTAACATCAAACACAACAATCGGAACAAAGATAGCATGTCTATATATTTCTTCTTTTATTTCAATAGCCAATCAGCTCTATAAGTGCACTCAAAAACCTGCATAAATACGAGAAACAACTACAACAGTCGAATTGGACGAATACCAAAGGTCTCAGTCAAGACAAGCATTCTAGGCACATACAACCTAATAAATTCTAATTGGAAAAGAATAGACTCGGAATACTCAGCGGTTTTCTGACAGGGCATTGTCGACTGAGAAGTCATCTATCATTAAAACCACCATCATTTAAAATCCCCATCCATCTTCATTATTTTTACCGGAGCTTTGATCAATTTAATTTTTAATAAATGTCATTTAATTTCATACCTATATGTATATCAAAAGCACATTTCAATATTACAAGGTTTGATTTCATGTTTTTATATAAGTGTTATAGTGTGTTATATAAGTGTTGAAAATTTGTAGTGCATTAAGTTTTTTTAAAACTCAAAACTGTTCCGATCAAACTTTTGTTAAACTCTCTATTTTCTATCACGTACGAAACGTTTCGGGTAGAGCCTAAACCTATATTACCTGCTCTTTTCTTATATTAGATTCCATACGTTTTTTGCTTAGTATATATTAAACATCGATCAATTTCCTTAGTTCCATAAGTTAATAAATTAAACACTATTTCTTTATATTTTTTTATTTAATGAGGAAATAAACCAGTCGACGGAAAGTTAAAATACTTTAGATAATAGTATAATCAAAAGTAAAATTAACAATAGAATTATAGAATTTTAAATCGATTTAATATGTATTTCTGAAATACTTATAAAAATATTTACGGCTGGGGAGTTTCAAAATTGTTTATTCGATCCAAAATTTGTTGCAAGGATTGGGAAAACCCAAAAAACCCCAATCAAATCAACAAGTATTACTATTAGTATTAATAATAGAATGTAAATGTGATTAAGAGTAAATAGTGTAAAAAATTAATACGAGGTTATATATTTAGTAAATTAGTATTAGAAAGGTCAGGGATTTCTCTAAATTCGTCGGAAATGAAAGAATTACTGCATAAGACACAAAAACATTTGATTAAGACATAATGTCAACATATCGGCTGGAAATTTTAAGTATATTTTCGGCGGACCGAAAAGTTGGGGAGGCACAAAAGGAAATTATAATCAATCTCGCCAGTAATCAATTTGTGTAGAAAAACAATATGAAGAGTATTCCTACGATTAATTGAAGATTGAAGATTGAGAAGAAGAATCCTTCTGTATTACGGCGGTAAACGAAGGTTGGGGTTCCAGTTTAAAGCACGTAAAGAAAAATGTAAAAAGTGCTTAATATTTATATGAACAAAGTTTTCGCAAATTATTTGCTATTAGTTTACAATCAGAAAAATTGTTTGGCCTAAATTAGACTATTGACGAGTTGTATACATTACCAAGTCTCTTATATAAGGGACGAGGTAAATATTTTCTTTAGAATCTGCGGGAACTTGGTGGCATCCATGCATGCATAGCTCTGTCCTTCGGGCATTTCGGTTATTATTCTGAAAAGCGAAATAATATGGTTGCAATAGCTCACAACTTATATATTAGGATAAGTGGTTACGTACTGATCAACCTTTTCGGCCAGACTACCAATAAAAATAATATAGCCTTTGACCTTAGGTTCGCCGCGTTTAAGTGCCAGTGCCAGCTCTTTGGGTACAATGCCATAGCGCGCAAGATTAGCATCGCTAAGAACAACGACGTGAAACAAGCTTCGCCTGCTGCTTTCACGGTGCAATCGTCTGAGAAGCAATATTGCGAATGGGCGTGCATCATACGTAATACCTCAAAACGTTCTTTGTCGTTATTAGGGGCACAGCCCAGATTGACAAATGGCAATTCGCATCCCTCGCCACTATGGCCGACAATATCATAAATAATATTTTTTTCATATCCCTGGAATGCTTACATTACCATGACAACGGCCTCCAATTGACGATCCATGCGTCCATCATAGCTATTGAATCTGTTTTGTAATATATTACACTAGGTGTACAAAAATAGTTTATACCTGTACATGGATCCAGAAACATCGACGACAATTTTAAGCCTATTAGGCTGTTCCATAACATGATCCGACCAGGGATTAGGATTGGCGCGTCGTTTATAAATATTGGATTCACCGGTGATGCCTTCTATAAGACGCGTGTCATCAAGATCGCCGTGTGTTTCATACTTTTTCCATTGACGCTCCTTGCTTTTAGTCTGCATTGCTTCCAAAATGGCTTTAAGCTGCTTTACTTGCTGACGGTTAGACTTAGTGAAGTTCGCGTACAGCTCATGATCATGCAAGGACATTCTAATCTCTTGCAATTTTTTATTAAACATTTTGCGATTTAATTCACGCGCCGCGCGATTTATATTCTCTGAAACACCGTCTTTTTCTTCGCCGCTAAGTTGATGTACGGTATGACCCTTGTCCAACCGAAATGGGCCACCTTTGCCGCCTAAGCCTGCTGTATCGCGTCCCCCGGTTCCACCAGCCCATGTGTTGCCACCCACATGATTTTCATTTTTCGGATCAAATTTGCCAATTTTCGGTCCAGAGACGCCCAGGCTACTATAACGCTTTACATCTAGCTGAAGCGCCCTTTGCAGATGTAACGTTTCTAATTCATCCTTTGCATACGCCTCAATTGATAGACAATGTTTGACAAATACTTGGGTGACCTGTTGTAATATCTCTGGCTGGCAACGATCAAAGTCTAACACGTTTCCCACCAGCTCGGACGTATTATCTTGCGGATAACGCTCAAAATGCTTAACAATGTTGACAACTTCCCGCGTCGAGTACGGGTAATTAAGTAATCCTTCGTCTGACATATTTCGAAGCTCTCCAAATGCATTTACTAATTTGTTGAGTGTCTTAATTGGTACATTTGGTCCGTACTTCCTCAGTAGGTAGATCTCAGAGTCGGGCATGGGGTTGTCGATTGCATGACAACTAAAAATGTCACCAAGCGCAGCAAAAAGTCGTTTCCCAAAAATGGAAAACCTGGGCGGTTTGCCAACACAATAAGCCGAAAATCTGGATGTGTTTTAATAATGTTGAATCCGTGTTCAGAATAGCCATATGGAACAATACGACGGCCATCTGAAAGCATCCTTTCGCCGCTTTCTACTAAATTCCGCAAAACGCAGGTAACATTAATCGGTGGCTTGTCTGCCTCATCTATGACCAAGATATAACCCGATTTTACTGCTTTAACCAATTCGCTATCTTCAAATATTATTTGACCATTTTGTAGCGTGGACTGCACGGTTAGACTATGCACTGTAGTATCCCTGTGCAGTTGTATATATTCGCGCGGTTTTCACATAAGTTCTAATTGCCGATCGATGAGTTTGTTTTTGCCTACTCCCTGATTGCCTACGAGAAGCAGACGCTCACCCAATAAAAAGTCCTGTAATAGTCGTTCTAAAATCCACACATGCTGCGCCGTATCGTAGAATAAAGTACTTGGTACTTTTGATTGCTGCGCCAATAACAACGTGGACAACTGCATCGAAGTTTTGCCAATGCAGAGATTGTTTTCCTCCACACAGATTTTCCTATTATTATTAAAAGCGTTAATAACCGACTGATCCCAGCCTGTTTCATGGCCTGCTCCAAGCGGACACGCAAGAGTAAAGGCATAAACTTTATCAAGAACGTATTATGCAAAAGTTCATACACATTGCTTTCTGGATATGCAGCCAAGCGACGTCCAAGCATCAGTAGATGTCGTGTTGAATGCGTCTCCGCCAAACTTTGAAGCATAGGATCCGTTGAGTTACGCAGTAGCTGTGCAAGCGAAAGCAGCGATTTCGTCTTTTGCTGTACTTCTCCACAGACCTGAACGAGAAGATCGATTTCTTCATTTTGTTTCAATGGTCGTAGTTTCTGATACATGAACATGCCTAATAATTCCGGTGTGAGCCAACTGTTTTGATTTTTGTCCAGACTTGGTGGCTCGGCTAATGCGACAACGCGAAATGACTCGTGTAACTTCAACAATCCGCGTGTTTTTAATTGCTTTTCATCAAATCCTTGGCTAAGCAAAACTTCATAAGCTCCGAACGAAGCAGCGTTGTGCGATCACTCAACTGAATCTTGCGGTCGTGAAGAATTCTGTGGCAAAAAAAAACATTTAAATAATTATTAATAAAATATAATTTTATCAATATATAATCGCGAATACAAAGATTTACTATAAATCGTGCTAAAATAAGTATTTATTAATTAAATTTTAAATTCACAAATTATAATGATTTTATCTATATACTAGAGGGCCCGCTTTTGTGTCCACGCTTTGCTCGGACGCAGACCCACACCTAAACTTTAAGAAATATCTTAATTCAAAAATGTTAAAAGGTTAATAAATATATATTAGACAAAAATAACATGGCCCCAAACAAAAATAAAACAAAACCAAAGAATAGAATGTGCAATAAAATCCAAATTATTTAAACAGTTAATATTGAAAACATTGGGAAATCACTTGATAAATCACAGTGCGAGCGTTTATTTCTTTAACGGTAAAAGCAAAAGAGCATATTCAAACATAAACAATGCCACTGAAGCCAGGTGGCAAAGCTTCGATGCTCTTTCTCACAGTAATCGATGGAACGATCAAAAGTTGTATTCGTTCATTGTATTAATTTTAAATTGGAAAAACAATATTGCTTACACTACATTTTACAAAAAATATTTTGTGTCATATTGCATTTTTGCATTTATCGTCATTCTTCAATATAGTAGTGCCATCTATTGCTAATGACGTCAATTGACAATAAACCTATAATTCGGCACGGATCGGTAAATAGTAACAATACGCCCGTATTTCTTTACGGATTGACAAATAGTACATACATTTTTCGAACATGCATTTTTAATTCGATTTAATATTAATTTTTTTTTTCAAAATAAAATGCAGGTGAAAAATTAAAAAAAAACTTCTGATTTAATCTTATACTAGTGGGCCCGCTTTTTGCGTCCTTGCTTTGCTTGGACGCAGATCGCCACTTAAAGTATCAGAAATATTATAGTTTTAATTATTTCGTCATTTGCAGACCACTAAACAGGTGGCGCCATCTCTATTTAGTGGCGCCATCTAACAATAAGCCCGTAATGCTTTATGGATTGACAAATAGTACATAGATTTTGCGAACATGCATTTTTAATTCGATTTAATAAATATTTTTTATTTTCAAAAATAAAATGCAGGTGAAAATTTATAAAAATAAACTTTTGATTTTATCTTATATTAGTGAGCAAATAACCCACAGACAGTACATTTCATACAACCAAAAGTGTCCAAGAAAATGCCTACTACTATGAAATACCCTTTACGCTTTAAACGTTATTGCCTTCAATGTTTTTGAAGGCAAAACACCGAAAATTTAACAAATTCATAAAGAAAGGATATATAATAAGTGTAATGGGCTGTTTTATAACTAAAAACAATTTTTTTAATGTAGAAATTTCTTAATGAAACATTTTAATGGTACAGGGTATTAGAGACTACATACAAAACTTAACGGGCAGCAACGGATGAGTAAAGCCTTGTCGTCAATTCTCACAGCAGCCCATTCATATGTACACACTTATGTATGACAAAGAAGAAAAAAACAAAACATTGGCGATCTTGCTCGCACTTACGCATATGCAAAAGCGAACACAAAAACAAATGCCATGGCTCTGTCGAGTCTAACTCTTGCTCTCTGACTCTCTTTCAGTTGCTCATGCTAAAATTGTGTATGTATACGTACACACGCACTGAACGTTTTCAATGCTTGCTTAGCAAACTTGCATTTAATGCAATTAAAATTAATAGTTTTTTATTTTTTTAATAGTTTGCAGGTGGAATAAAGAAATAAAAATACCCACACAAATCTCAAAATATTTTTTAAGATCGCATCGCTAAGGACAACGACAATACCATTTCCAAAAGTTTATACCTGTACATGGATCCAGAAACATCGACGACAAGTTTAAGCCTATTAGGCTGTTCCATAACATGATCCGACCAGGGATTAGGATTGGCGCGTCGTTTATAAATATTGGATTCACCGGTGATGCCTTCTATAAGACGCGTGTCATCAAGATCGCCGTGTTTCATACTTTTTCCATTGACGCTCCTTGCTTTTAGTCTGCATTGCTTCCAAAATGGCTTTAAGCTGCTTTACTTGCTGACGGTTAGACTTAGTGAAGTTCGCGTACAGCTCATGATCATGCAAGGACATTCTAATCTCTTGCAATTTTTTATTAAACATTTTGCGATTTAATTCACGCGCCGCGCGATTTATATTCTCTGAAACACCGTCTTTTTCTTCGTCGCTAAGTTGATGTACGGTATGACCCTTGTCCAACCGAAATGGGGCACCTTTGCCGCCTAAGCCTGCTGTATCGCGTCCCCCCGGTACCACCAGCCCATGTGTTGCCACCCACATGATTTTCATTTTTCGAAACAACTTTGCCAATTTTAGGTCCAGAGACGCCCAGGCTACTATAACGCTTTACATCTAGCTGAAGCGCCCTTTGCAGATGTAACGTTTCTAATTCATCCTTTGCATACGCCTCAATTGATAGACCATGTTTGACAAATACTTGGGTGACCTGTTGTAATGTCTCTGGCTGGCAACGATCAAAGTCTAACACGTATCCCACCAGCTCGGACATATTATCTTGCGGATAACGCTCTAAATGCTTAACAATGTTGACAACTTCCCGCGTCGAGTACGGGTAATTAAGTAATCCTTCGTCTGACATATTTCGAAGCTCTCCAAATGCATTTACTAATTTGCTGAGTGTCTTAATTGATACATTTGGTCCGTACTTCCTCAGTAGGTAGATTTCAGAGTCGGGCATGGGGTTATCGATTACACGACAACTAAAAATGTCACCAAGCGCAGCAAAAAGTCGTTTCCCAAAAATGGAAAACCTGGGCGATTTTCCAAAACAATAAGCCGAAAATCTGGATGTGTTTCAATAATGTTGAATCCGTGTTCAGAATAGCCATGTGGAACAATACGACGGCCATCTGAAAGCATCATTTCGCCGCTTTCTACTAAATTGCGCAAAACGCAGGTAACATTAGTCGGTGCCTTGTCTGCCTCATCTATGACCAAGACATAACCCGATTTTACTGCTTTAACCAATTCGCTATCTTCAAATATTATTTGACCATTTTGTAGTGTGGACTGCACGGTTAGACTATGCACTGTAGTATTCCTATGCAGTTGTATATATTCGCACGGTTTTCGCATAAGTTCTAATAGCCGATCGATGAGTTTGTTTTTGCCTACTCCCTGATTGCCTACGAGAAGCAGACGCTCACCCAATATAAAGTCCTGTAATAGTCGTTCTAAAATCAACACATGCTGCGCCATATCGTAGAATAAAGTACTTGGTACTTTTGATTGCTGCGCCAATAACAACGTGGACAACTGCATCGAAGTTTTGCCAATGCAGAGATTGTTTTCCTCCACACAGATTTTTCTATTATTATGAAAAGCGTTATATTCTCGATTTGAACTTCGACTGATCCCAGCCTGTTTCATGGCCTGCTCCAAGCGGACACGCAAGAGTAAAGGCATAAACTTTATCAAGAACGTATTATGCAAAAGTTCATACACATTGCTTTCTGGATATGCAGCCAAGCGACGTCCAAGCATCAGTAGATGTCGTGTTGAATGCGTCTCCGCCAAACTTTGAAGCATAGCATCTGTTGAGTTACGCAGTAGGCTGATGGCAGAGTGCGCGCGACAAGCGGAGCGAAGCGATGCGAAAGGGAAGCGACAAGCGATGAGCAAAGCGAGAAGATGGCAGAGTGAGAGCGAGGCGAGAAGCGAGCTTTCTTTTAGTTATTAATGTGAACGTGATGGATTCGGACGAGGAATTTTTTGCATCAAGTGCAACTATTAACTTTGTGTTAAAAAAAAAAACTGGTTTCAACCCCCTTATCTGCAATAGAAATGAAAAAGGAGAATTCAACAAAAGGAGAATTTAATAATTCCATAGCGGTGGACGTAAAAGATCTCATTTATTAAATTTTCTACATTTAGCTCCATTTTGTTCGAGTGTTTTCTCACAAATGACACTAAAATAAAAAATTAAAAACGCGTGTTTTGAAAATAAACGGTAATTAAAGCACACAATGCAACGGTAATTAAAGATCAACCGTACGCTCAAAGCGACTTGAAGCGACAAAGCAGGTTGCAAACTGCTTTGTTGCTTTGCTCTCGCTTTATCGCTTGAGCTCGCAACTCGCTTCGCTCGCACTCTGACAGCTTTCGAGCGATTGCACTTAAAAAAGCTTGAAGAGGTTTGTCGCTTGTTCTCGCCCAGTATTATCTCATCGCTTCGCTCCGCTTGTCGCGCGCACTCTGCCATCAGCCGTAGCTGTGCCAGCGAAAGCAGCGATTTCGTCTTTTGCTGTACTTCTCCACAGACCTGAACGAGAAGATCGATTTCTTCATTTTATTTCAATGGTCGTAGTTCCTGATACATGAACATGCGTAATAATTCCGGTGTGAGCCAACTGTTTTGATTTTTCTCCAGACTTGGAGGCTCGGCTAATGCGACAACGCGAAATGACTCGTGTAACTTCAACAATCCGCGTGTTTTTAATTGCTTTTCATCAAATCCTTGGCTAAGCAACACTTCATAAGCTCCGAACGAAGCAGCGTTGTGCCATCACACAACTGAATCTCGCGGTCGTGAAGAATTCTGTGGCAAAAAAAAAACATTTAAATAATTATTAATAAAATATAATTTTATCAATATATAATCGCAAAATACAAAGATTTACTATAAATCGTGCTAAAATAAGTATTTATTAATTAAATTTTAAATTCACAAATTTTAATGATTTTATCTATATACTAGAGGGCCCGCTTATGCGTCTTTGCTTTGCTTTGACGCAGATCGCCACTTCAAGTATCAGAAATATTATTGTTTAAATTATTTCGTCATTTGCAGACCACTAAACAGGTGGCGCCATCTATATTTAGTGGCGCCATCTAACAATAAGCCCGCAATGCTTTACGGATTGACAAATAGTACATAGATTTTGCGAACATGCATTTTTAATTCGATTTAATAAATATTTTTTATTTTCAAAAATAAAATGCAGGTGAAAATTTATAAAAAAAACTTCTGATTTTATCTTATATTAGTGAGCAAATAACCCACAGACAGTTCATTTCATACAACCAAAAGTGTCCAAGAAAATGCCTACTACTATGAAATGC
>JAEIFG010000497.1:0-31901 GCA_018901795.1 Drosophila sp. st01m | reverse complement strand
AGAAAATGACTACTACTATGAAATGCCCTTTACGCTTTAAACGTTATTGCCTTCAATATATTTGAAGGTAAAACACCGTAAATTTAACAAATTCATAAAGAAAGCCTATATAATAAGTGTAATGGGCTGTTTTATAAATAAAAATAATTTTTTAATGTATAAATTTCTTAATAAAACATTTTAAAGGTACAGGGTATTATAGACTACATACAAAACTTAAGGGGCAGCAACGAATGAGTGAAGCATTGTCGTCAATTCTCACAGCAACCGATTCACATGTAGACATGTATGACAAAGAACACAATAAAAACAACTTCTTAGTTCACAGGAACAAAACAACAACAACATTGGCGATCTTGGCGATCGCACTTACGCACATACAAAAACGAACACAAAAACAATTGCCATGGTTCTCTTTGCAGTCGAATCTAACTGTTGTTCTCTGACTCTCTTTCAGTTGCTCACGCTAAAATTGTGTATGTATGCGTACACACGCATTGAACGTTTTCAATGCTTGCTTAGCGAGCGTGCATTTAATGCAAATTAATTAAATGATTTTATTTTTTAAAATAGGTTGCAGGCGGAATTAAAAAATAAAAATACCCATACGAATCTGTACAAAATTATTCTGATTTTTAAAAAAAACTTCAAGTCTCTAGGACTTATGGTTTGGCCATGGCTGTGATATATCAGTCAGTCAGTCAGTCAGTCAGTCAGTGAGGACAAAGCATTTTATATATATAGATTATATTATTATGTAGTTTTAGGTGTTAGTTTTATGGTGTGACTTAAACTTTGATTTGTAGAAGATTGTGTTTGCGAAAAATTTCTTAAATTGTTTACTTTTGTTTTATAACCAGTGTCTGGCTTTGTTCCTTCTATTATTCGAGGGTCCCTTAGGAATCGAAAAGTTGGAATTATTTATACCAATCGTGTTGGTCTTTTTATTAGATTTATGTTTTTACAGTTTCTTATGTGTTACGTGTAATTGTTTGTATTGTATTTTCTTTGAAAGTTCACTTAGTACTATTTTTCAGGCTTCCGAAACTAATAAAATTGATACGGCTGCTCCTTCCGATGACGAGGAATTCATCCTGTTTGTTCCTTGTTGAGCTACTGTGGTTCCCGCGGTGCGTACTTATCGAGGGGTGTCCTGCGAACTTATCTACAGTACGGGGAGACCGCCGATGGGCAATTTAGCATTAGATTAAAACTAATAAGCCGTGTATCTTAAAATATCTTTAACGTCCAGACTATATCATATATCTGATATAGAAACGATCGGTTGTAAAACAATCTTTAGTATGAAAAACTTTAATATTTTCTCAACCAACATTAATTTATAAACCTTGTTTCGTTTTATACAACGTGTCCAAATTTGATTTTGAATCAGTCGAAAATCAACCTTTTTATGAAATCGGGCTTTCATGATAGGTTTGTTCATATGCTAATAGCTTAGCCTATCTTTCAAAGATATTAATTGTCTATGTTGTCTTGTCTTGCTTTTTCGTATTAGTCTGGGTCTGTTGTCACTTTCCTGCCGTAGAAAACTTCTAATGGTCGCTTCTTCGTAACTGAGTGAAAAGAGTAATTGTAATCGTATACTGCTCTATCTAAAATTCTTTAAAATTTCTATGGTTGTCCTCTTTTTCAGGCATCTCTGACAGTGTTGAATGGAATCTTTCTATTTGACCGTTAACGGTGCTTTTGTATGGTGGTGCAGTGTAAATTTATATTTCTAGCTGCTCTAACATGAATTTAATTGATTGGGAATTAAGAGATTTTTCGTTGTCCATAACAGTATGTTTAGGGACACCGTAATAGAAGATTAAATCTCGCAACGGGGTTCTAATATCTTCTGTGGCTTTTGAAAGTATAGTTCTAGCTTGAGCGAATTTTGAAAATTTGTCAATTGCTTAACTATTTTTGTGATTTTATTTTTCATATTAGGGAAATAAAAGTGCTAATTGAATTTTATTTTCAAATGCGTTACCGTGAGCTCTTTTATGTGTTTTTAAAATCGTGTTATTCGTGTGCGCTGTGGATGTCTTCAGTTTGTTCTGCGTATTCTTCCAAAGTCTCTTCTTCGTAGTTGTCATCGTCGTACTCTGTCATTGCCTGTAAGTATTCTGTCATTGTAGCGTATGTGTCAGAGTCTTGAGTTTCTGGCTCGTCCTTAGCGGTTTGTATATTGTAGTTTCTGGTTTTCTTATACCCTGGTTGTTGTTCTGTCGTTGGACCGGCTGGTCTTTTACCCGTTTCTACTGTTTGTCGAGGTCTGTTCATGTAATTCACCATCTTCGTCTGTATTGTAGTTTCTGGTTTTCTTATACCCTGGTTGTTGTTCTGTCGTTGGACCGGCTGGTCTTTTACCCGTTTCTACTGTTTGTCGAGGTCTGTTCATGTAATTCACCATCTTCGTCTGTAAGCTTTTGTCGATGTCCATGGGTTCTGGACAGAGTTGAGGCTTTTGGGCAATAGGTCTGAGTGGTGGGACCTTCTGTGGTAGCGGCTGTAATTGCCTGCTGGGTAATAATTGTCGAGCTACAGCGGGCTGGTACCCGAAATCCTGCCTGGGTATTGTCGGTGGTTGTTGTGGATACTGCGGAAACTGTTGTTGAAAATATCTGGGTGGCGCGAAGGGCGGCTGCCTATTTAGGAATTGGGAACTGCGTGCAGCAGGTATGGGTTTCGTATTTAGAAAGCCGAAATTTCCGGTACTTTTGTTCGTGGCATGGTTTGCACGATACATTTGATTTTCTAATTTTAAGAACAGATGAAGTGCTGAAGGTAAGTCTACCGGTTCTTTTATTCCTAGTGATCGAGGTAAATCACCCTGTAACCCTCGCCCAATGTATCCAACGCTTTGTCTCTATATAGTTTGGTCATCAACAACTCTGACTCTCTTCCTAGTCCCATACATCCTATTTTATTAAGGATCAATGACAAGTTCTATGAGACGGTCTGGTGGAATTCCTCCACTGTTTAAGTAGAAGTTTGCACCAACATTGTCATTTAGTATTTTAGAGTGTCGATGTCGCGCTTGTCAGCGTAGTGAAGTGTTAAACATTTCGAAATGGCTGTCCAGTTGAGTGGGGTGTTGTATGCCTCTAATGCCATGTCCGCTTGTCCTATTATTTTATTGCGTATGATATGCAAAATACCATAATATTTAACAAAACTCGATCTACACCCTTCCTCCACGAACTAAATTCAGATGGCTGTCCTGAGAATTCCCTAATCGTTTTCACGATGTCTTGAACTGTAGCCTATCTTTCATAGATATTAATGAATTATATCATAAACGATGCTCACATTAATTAAAAAGTGGTTAAAACCACAGGCTGAATTTTAAAGTGGTAAAAAAAACTTACCAAATCATAATATTCTTATTTTTGAAATTGATAGTAACTAATCTTAAATTTAAATTAAATCTTGAAGTATGTGTGTATGATTAACAGATATGTTCATAAGCTTTAGGAAAATCAAAAAATAAAAAAATGGCGAACACCTCTAAGAGAAAAATACCGAAGGAGCCAGCTTTAAAAAATACTATCTAAATAAAAGATCTCACCATAAAAAAAGTATTAAAAGTTTCTGATATCCAATTTTGTGACGATCGATATTAAATTTGAGATATACAATACATTTTAAATAAACATATAAATATTATAAATTAATAAATGCAATCGACACAGTGCCATAAGTTTTATTTATGTGCAAAGAACCTTTTAACGCATATTACCGAACACTAATTATTAATGGGAAAGTAAAAACATTTTATTCAAAGTATTGTCCATTGTTTTCTGCAAATTTTGACAACCATTCTGGCAATTTGTGAATACCACGCCAATAAAATGGTTCGCCTTTTAAACCAAAACCAATCAGACACCCAATTTTCGAGCTCTTCCTAGGAATCAAAGTGCTGCTCAGCCAATGCGTATCCCATCGAGGAAAACAAATGGTAGTCGGAAGTAGCCAAGTCCGGCGAATACAGCGGGTGGGGTATCTGCTCCGAGCCAAGTGTTTTGATTGTATCCTGAACCGGTTTTGCATTGTGTACAGGTGCATGGAGCAAAATTATCTTGCCGTGTCTTCTGGCCCATTCTGGTCGTTTCTCGACCAATGCATGGTTCAAATTGATCAAATTGAGCTCGTGGTACACCATACCTCTCTGGTCCCACCAAACACTCAACATTTGGTGGTCTTCCACGTTCTTCATGTCTCACATCAAAATCAATATTTCTGAACCGTTGAAACCATCTTTAGCATATTTCTTCTGATAGAGAATGATCACCATACTATATGTCTCTACAAGCATTCGATGCGTCTCTGCAGCACTTTTCTTCAAATGAAACAGAAAATAAAATCCTTCCGCAAATCATCACTTTCTGGTACAAATTCGGCATTTTTAACACGATAAAAAAATTCTGTTTAATGACTTCATGTATACTAAATATTTTTCACAGATGTCATAGAAAACAGACAAAAAAAAAAAATAAGGACTCGTTCACAACAAATGTTCTGAGACATTTGTATCTTCTATTATATTAGTACACCTGGTACTCATGATGTCAAGCATATGATCTGCATAAAGTGCAACTAACTCACTTATATGAAACCAGCAATAAATCAATTTATTCGATCGTCTTTATCTTAATAAAAGTTTATAAAGTAGGGACATCGTTTTGCCCTCCAAACAAACAACAAGAGGACATCAAGAGAGTAAAATGATTTTGGGGAATTTACTATTTCTTTGAGACAATTTGTTCCCCTTCATAATTTACGTCTGGGGAGCCTGTTGTTTTTATGATTATTCTTCTTCGATAAGTGTGAGGATATTTCAGCTAGGCGTTAATATTAATAAAAGTTATGTATACATAAAAAAAATAAACCTAAGTGATTGAGAGGCTACAGAAGGATACAACTATTGACCGATTGTTCCAATACCAACTATATGTTGCAATGAACCGATTAGGTTGGATGTAAAAGACATATATGCATATTCTATCAATTTATTTAAGATAAGATTTTTCAAACGACAAATTGATTTATACCCGATCGTTTCTATGGCTGTCATAGACCACCTTTAGTCAAACAAGAAAAATAATTTTTTATACTGAAACTAGCTTTTCGGCAGATCGTTCCTATAACAGATATATTTTATTATATGGTCATCCGTTTAATATAGTGGACCGATTTTAACCACTATTAGTGTAGATTTATAAAAGAATATAGAATACACAATTTGCGAGTTTGGTTGAAATATCTCAAAAAAAAGTTTCTCATATTAAAGACTGATTTTCGAATGACTGTTCCTATGACAGTAATGTGAAATAATTAACTTAATTTAAACAAAATTTGGTGAGAGTATATAATGATTACCAGATACATAACCTGTAAAATTGGTTACAAACTTTTCAAAGTAAAGGAACATTCTCAACAGATTACTGCTAGAACAGCTATATTACATAGCAATCCGATTTTAACCAATGTATAAAACAACAATAAATATAAATTACTTCGACTGGAAATCATTAAAGTCAACAAAAACATCCGTAGATATAAAATGGTCTTATATCTTCATCGCTCCATTGATTTTAATTATTCATATCTTAAACGATGCTCAATTGTTAAAACTTTGCAAAAGGATGTTCAAAGTACAGTTCCCTCGAATTTTGAAGTCAAAAACACCGCAAGTGTCTGGTGCATCATTGGTATTGGGTGATGTTATTATTCATGACATGCAGGTTGGGAGGTCACAGACGTTGAATTTCACTACGAAAGGTCTTCGAATATCGATTTACATTTTCTTTTGCTCTGTTCAATATTTTTTGCTTTGACTGTACGATTTTAACTGATATCTTCTATCTTCAAATTTGTTATGATGAAAAATGACGTATTTTCAAATGCGTTATGCACTCACTAACTACCAAAGTCAGAGTGTACCTAGCAGAGACAAATTGTTAAAAAAAAGGACCAAAAACTATATTGTGTTAACAAAACATTACAAGACTATAAATAAATTTTTTATTTTACACAGTTTTAAACATATGCTTAAAAAGTAACGATATACTATTTAAATTGGGGCATCATCAGGTGATAGCTATCAGTCGACACAGTGATTTTTTGTAACTCGATTTCTCAGTTACCATCTCGTGGGTCGAACATTTTATAATGGCATATTATATTTAAAAATATTTTTAAGATTGGAATAAATAAAAATGGATAAAGATAAGGTAGCAATAAATAAAGGGAAATAAAACCATTCGTTGCTATGGGGAATGCACTATTGCTTTATGAATGATAAATTCAAGCTACTGAATTCTGGACTGGACTCAGTTCTTGACATCTTCTCCTACTTCAGCAATAACTATTGGCTCAATCTCCTTAATCTTCTTATGCGGTTCCTCCTCCTTAACATTTTGATCACTTTCTGAATCCGAGCGGCTCTGTGCGCTAGGTGACTGTGGTTGCTCAATGGCAGTGAGTATAGACTGCAACAAGCCCTGAGACAGAATTTCCTCATGATTGGCAACCTGTTTAGCTGGGGATACGCCGTTTCCACCATTACCAGTTTCTCTGTTTAATGTGCTTTCAAATTGAACTTCAAAGTTCTGAGTTGGTTTATTAACAATTGAGCCCAGCTTTATACTCTGAGATTTCTGAGCCGAAATTATATTTAACCCATTCAAGTCTGATAACTGCTCTGGACCGTCAGGCAGCGCGGTCACTGCCGATTTCTGTGAGGCATACCCAGAGTGGTCAAAATCAAAATAATTTCCTGAAGGCGGAGGTCCATAGCTGTCAGCGGGAATGCTCAGAAACTGTGTGTGCTGCTCAGCCACTGGAATGCTTGAAGCAATGGCATTATATGAACCATCGGATATCGCCGAGACCCTGCCAAATGTTTGTTGCTGCTGCTGTGTTTGGTAAGCTACTGCATTGCTGCTGGCAGTATTGGGCCCATGCCCACAGTCGTGAACTATCACCGTTTGGGGTAAATGACTAGCCGCCACAAATGGTTGTTGATGAAACCGCGATTCTTTCTGTACTAAAGGAAGTCCCTGCGAATTAACGTATTGTTGTGCATACCGAGAGGAACTGTAACCGTTCTCCGAGTGCTGATGTTGCTGTTGATGGAAAAATGTTTGTGGAGGTAGATACTGCTGTTTTGTCGTTGGTTGCACTGGAGCGGGTTGGTAATGTGATCGAAGTACCGGTGAGCCAAACGGCTGTAAGGATACAAGATTTTGGGGCTTGAAAGCTGGTCCCATTTGCGACTGCGGCAGTTGCTGTTGAACAATGACCTGTGGTGAGGGCGCCTGATTTAATGGTGCGTATAAAATTTGTGGCGTGGCAGTGGGTGTACTAAAACCAATTTCATCAACTGCAGGAGGAATATAAGTGGAAGTCTGCTGCCGTGGTTTTACACCAAATTGGTCCAAATGGTGCACGGTTGCACCAATGGATTCCAACAAGCCAATTGGAACTGGCAAACGGTAGGCTACCGGCGTATTGGGCTGGCTAGCACCATGTTGCGGGTGAGGCTGCGGATTACCGGAGGGTGAACCAACCGGAATGTTGTTTAAAGCTGCAAACTGCGGCAATGGCGGCCCATACTGATGTGTAGAAGAAGGTGATAATGGCAGAGCAATTTCAGAAACACTATCAGAGTTTTGGTGTTTATGGATGTATCCAGGTGCAAATGAATCTGCTGGCGGTTTTGCATAGGAGTCATCAATGGCACTAGTAGAGAGCTACGGTTAGAAATCAACACAATTAATTAAGAGAATTCACTATTCACTAAAGACTTTACTCCTACCTGTAAAGCGCCAGATTCGATAGTATTTAACTGTCCGTCGCCTTCGGGACCTCTGATCACATTACTAACATCTCCTTGAAGAGCCACTGCTACTAGTTGTTCATCGGAAAGGCCGTTAACAATGCTGCCCTCTTCAGTGGAACTACCCACACTGTATTGGGTGACAATATTCTGACCTTGGCTGTTGTCTTGTACGCGAACCTGTTGCACGTTTCTGTAACCATCTTGAGTTTCGATGCGGTTCTCCTCAACATAAGCGCCGACAGGTGCAGGTATGGGCTTCCATCCATCGCAAGCTGTGTGAAACGTTACCTGTGAACCGTTTACGCTGTGGGTGTGTCCAGTGGCATCAATTTGAATTTGAACATGCTTTACAGGCCCACCTGCTGCGCCTCCCGGTATAAGCTGACCAACAGGCCCATTCAATGTATTAGTTTGCGTGACTACACGATTGTTGCTTGTAGACTGTGGTAGAGGCAGACTAATAGGAAGTGGAGGTGGTCCATAATTTTGGGGTATTTCATACACTGGTTTTTGCGGCAGATTTAATGGACCGGATGCAGGTGGACCATAGGACGTGGCTGGTTTGTGGACTGAATTGAACAAAGGAGCAGGATGCTGAGGAGGTAGTGGTTGTGTTGTTGAGGAAACGGTGAAGTACGGTTTTGGAGGTCCATAGCGTTGATTTGGATGGTGTTGCAGTTTTAACGGTGGTGGGCCATAATGCTTACTTGGGTGTGGCGGCGATCCATATTGTCGTGGGTGTTGTGGTGGCGGACCATACTTTGTTGAAGGTGGCCCGTAAGTTGGGTTCGATGGCGGTGGAACATACTGTGCTGCGGGCTTGTGATGAACATGAGGTGGACCATAAAATGGCTTGGTTATGCCAAAGTGCATCTTAATTTGATCATGTAAGCCACTTGACGAAGATGATCCTCCACCATCTCCCAAAAAGCTTAATCTCGGCGGTCCATGCTTTAATGCCGGTGGACCATATTCTTGAAAGGGTATCTGCTGTGGAACGCCGTACTCACGATGTGGTGTGTGATGTTTTGGTGATGGATAGTACCTTTCATGGTCTGACTTCCCGATAAGTACAGCCGTAGTAGCGCAAAAGTAAAAAGTCGTAAATATTGTCAGGCGAATTAGCTTTAAAAGCAAAATATTAAAAAGAAGGGAAGAGAAAGAAGAATAAATACTCAAATTAGTTTTAGATTTTGGACGTTAATAAATTTGATTTTAATTTTACTACGAAGCTCACGGATATCACGTCCGTCCCTAAAGAACCAAAAAAATCGTTATTTTCAGACAATATGCTTCGTGGTGACCGATATGGTATAAAAATAAATAAAAACGTTGAAATCTACAGATAATCTAAATCGCGTTATTGAAATTTAAAACTACGCACATAACGATATTTAAAAAACAGTTTTAAAAGCATTTGATAGAACACTTCTTAAAAATACTGTCTACGCAATGCGATACGATATATGGGTTAATCATATTTGTCGGACAAAGTTTGAAAAAATTTCTGTACAAGTTATTGTTTAAAATTTTCCAAAATCAATTTTTCTTTTGTCCAAAATATAAATTTTCATCACTTCTTTCACCATTTAAGTGCAAGGTTACATCAGATGTTGCTTAGGCACACGTAAAAAATTTATTAGTAATATAGTACAAAATTAATTAAATTAATTTTAGTGACATATTATATTAATGTTGGTGATAAAGAAAGTTATCAAATAAAGAAACAAATTTGTCATAATGCAGCTTTTATGTTTGTACTTCTTGTAAAAGATTAATTTTTCTGTGCGCACTGAAAAATGTGTCAAGGCTGTCATGCTCACAATTTTTAACTTATTTTAAAATCCATTTAGAATCGTAATCTTTGAAGAATTCTCTTTTGAAAACACACCAAACCTGGTAATAATCCTAACTAGATTATTATTTTTTTTCAAAAAATTATCACTTTGAACTTTATAAGACTGAGACGCAAAGTTTGTTATGATTTTCCAACTATCTCCACCAAGCCCAGCTCACAATTTAAGATCATTTTATATTATACTAGAGGGCCCGCTTTTGCATCCTTGCTTTGCTCGGACCCACACTTAAAGTATTTGAAATATTTATATTAAAAGGTACATACAAATATAATTTAAATTATTTCGTCATTTGCACACCACCAAAGCGGTAAAAAACATATGTATTTTCATTTTTAAAACTAGTGGCGCCATCTATTGTTAGTGGCGCCAACTGCCAATAAACCCGTAATTCGGCACGGATGGATTTTGCGAACATGCATTTTTAATTCGGTTTAAATTAATACTTTTTATTTTCAAAAATAAATTACAGATTAAAATTTAAAAAAGAGCCTCTATTTTGATCATTTGCGCACTAATGTGCCCGCTGCCAACTCATTCAATTCAGTATCAACACGAATGTTTTATATGTAGAATTGAGTTAATTCAAGCAGAACTTTATTTTGT
Organism: Drosophila sp. st01m; assembly: GCA_018901795.1. NCBI lineage: Eukaryota > Metazoa > Arthropoda > Insecta > Diptera > Drosophilidae > Drosophila > Drosophila sp. st01m. Next base: position 21,590 of record JAEIFG010000497.1, on the reverse strand, counting down.
ATGTATGACAAAGAACGCAATAAAAATCATTTCTACGTTCACACAAACAAAACAACAACATTGGCGATCTTCCTCGCACTTACGCACTTGCAGGAACGAATACAAAAACAAATGCCATGACTCTCTTTGCTGTCGAATCTAACTGTGGTTCTCTGGCTACCTTTCAGTTGCTCACGCTAAAATTGTGTATGTATATGCAATTTAATTAAATGTTTTATATTTTTTAAAATAGGTTTCATGCTTACTGAGTTATAGAACTGTCTGGGAATTTGAGCGAACTGCAGCCGACAACGATTTAAATATTCATTTAAGCGAATTAAATTATGATAATTCAGAAGGAGATCCAGAACACAAAAACCTCTGAAAGTACATCGACTTTTCCAACCGTGTAAACTCCCGAGAAAATTAAGGAGGTCGCTATACTAATGTTAGTAGAAAACACTAGCTGCTACCAGTCAGTTTATAAAATTAACGAGATCATTTAAATAATTTGGCTTTTCGGAAACACCGAGATTGAACTAAAACATTATTTGAAACAATAGGCTCAATCATAGGAAGCTCTAAAGCTAAGTCTCAAGCAGGATGGAAAGGGTCTTCCGAAATTATTAAACGATCAGTTCGGGTAATAGTTCTAGAGGACGAGAACAAGAGTGCGTGCGAACGAAGCACAGTAAGAGAATTGTTTACAACAATTAAAACAACGTGTTCATAAATGAACATGTATTCAAACAGCCCTCGGAGTGACCTAAAATCAGTGGAGAAACAAGCCACTTGAAAAGGTCGCAACAGGTTAAAAATACCACAAGAGTCGCAGCTCGGGCGCTCAGAAATAGTAGATAAGCATACAATGTAAGATCACTTGACACAAAGGATGTCATCTAATAAGATAAGTAGAAAAGAGTCAACCACACTACAATGCTACAGCTGACTCCGTTTAATATTACATAAGTCTAACTAGAACAATAAGAAGAAAGGAGCTAAACACACTTTAACACTATAGTTGACTACATCTAATATTACATAGGATAATAAGTAAACAAGCGACGACTGTACTAAAGCAATGCGTTGGTCGCCACTAACATAGTACATAAGACATCTTATAAAAACCCATACAACTTGAATAAACGACACAATTCTTAAAGAAACGCGAGAGTGTTATTATTTAGGGATTGGCAAGCGTGCTTACACACTAGATCTAACGATGCGACTAACCTCGCGACTTAGCTCAAGTGCAGAATCTGCACTGCAGATTTGCATGCACAACGTCTGTCCAATATATGTATCATATATAGTATATACTATGCATACAAAGTGAAGCCGGGCTCAAATAATCAAAACAGAACACAACATAAATGTTTACGGACAGGAAAAATTACAGTACAATACGAAATCAATAGAAATAAATATGTTCGTATACACCAGTACAAACTAGACAAGATAATAATTATTAAATTTTTCTCTTGATTATGTAACGGAGCACAAGCGAAACACGCCTATACACAACAAAAGCACAAGTCCTAAAGATTGTCAAAAATATGTAACATGTAGTTATTCAATAATTTTTAAAGTATTAAACAGGAAATTTAACAAAATATAACCTTTCCAACAAGTAAAATCATGAATAAGCAATCATCACGAAGACATGGCATATAGAAGACATTCAAAGTTGGACTATTAGAAAAATACTTGCCGTAGGAATTAACTGTGATTAGGACTCGTATAACATATGTATATTCGATAAAGTTCCAGGTGGTACTAACTACTACATTGCGTTATTGGATTACTTAAAACACAAATTTGTCCTTAAGACAATAAAATATAAGCCTTTAGGTAAAACATCTGACTTTAAAAGATAAAATTTAGACAGGAAATTCTGAGAGGATAAAGTGTTTAATAATTAGGTGCAACTGTCACATTGTCACTACCAATTAGGCAACAGCTAAAATCTGACTAGAATAAACATTAAAACATTTGCGTAATTAACAAACTATGGACAATGAGACAGGTAGAGTATCGTGCTATGGTCAGTTGACTTTGTGCGTTAAATATAGTCCGATAAGTACGCCAAATTCAGCAATAACAGCAACAAGTACTTAAACGTCAAAAGCATTCAAAGTCACCGAAAGTAAAAAAAAAAAAAATAAACAAACAATGAAAACCAAAAATAAATACCTCGTTCGAGATAAAAACTTTCACTTCCCGCTAGCTAAGACAACATTAACGTAGCCGCCATCAACATCAGCGGCTTTGCCAACTACCAACCTCTTGTTCGTAAAGATGAGTAGGTGTCCGAAATGCAGGTTGTGAAATTGAGGGGCATATAATGAAAATACATTACTTGTAAAAGAAAATGCAAACATTGATATGTACTAGATATGCAAATAATATCAGGATAGGCGAAGGCGGCTCTAACCTGCACCATCGTGTATTAAACATACATACAAGTACATACATATGAATACAACATATAAATGTCTAACTAGTATGTCGGTGTCTTACAATGAATATTGTCTTACAGACATTATTGCAATGGATTATGCTTTTGACATTGTAGCTTATAAATACATATTTAAAATTTGTCATCTTATTTTGGGAAGTCACCTAAAAATTACAAACTAAATTATTTTATACCCAGTTATGTGATTGGGGTGATCGAGGTATTACCCAAAAAATATTTTTAAAATTAGTTTTAAAAAATAATAATTTAACCCAAAGACTCCAATGACCCCATTATCAAAGATATACATTTTGTTCCATCCGCTTACACCCTCTTATCTTATGATCCAGCTAAGTTACGAAAAGTCTTCATATGAAATTGTTAGCTACTACTATACTTTTCGGTCGACAGTCGATCTGTTCGGACAGCCGTAGAAAAGTTTCCATTTAAGCTGTATATATCTACAGTTGCCTTTTGTCAGCGCGGACGCCCATCCACAATGATAAATTTAAGCTTAATAATCTTGTTTAAATGACAGATATGCTAAGATAACAATGACCGTTTGGGCAAGTCTGTAGTCATATTATTGCGTCACAGTCACAACTTTCGTTCGATTTATAAATCTTTGCTCAAATGTATAGCCGAAAACTTTTTTTTATTGGTGCTACATATATATATATATATATATTAATTAGGCAATATAAACAACACCACAATAAACTCGACAAAAACAACAGTAGATAAAATAAATGAGCAGCAAACTACAAACCAAAAGTAAGGCGTCAAACTTTTACTCTCGTTGGTTAAATGATAATTTCGATGGGAGATCGTAGGAACGAATAATTCAGACGAACAAAAAATCAGAACGCTAGAGACAATAGGGTCCCTCAACGACAAAATGCAATGCCTTCAGTCCCGAGATGCTCACACTCAGATTTACGCACGCGCAGATAAAAATATACTTAAAAAAAGACTCATCAATTATATAAATAGTTGAAGTCTCTATAGTGACGTCAAAGATTTGCACAATGCGCTTACACATTTAAAGCTGTTGTTTTTTACTAGTGGTTAATCTAATTTTGTTTAAAACAGTGTAAATTTTATATTTATATTTATACACTTTGATTTCTATGATTTTGTGTTAAATATAAATTTAGAAGATTTTTAGTGTATGTACCTCCAAAAAAAAAAAAAATAGAATATGAATATACTTAATTCAAACATGCTTTAAATTAAATGTTTTTTTTAATATTTAATTTAAGTACCTTCATATAAAATTTTAATTTAAAAAAATGTGAAATTCTATTTTAAATATACATATAAATATGTATAGAGTGTAAGAATTTCTATCAAGAATATATAGTTTTTCACATATTTTTTTTTAATAATTTCTCTATTTACCTTTTTTTTATTAAATTTCAAAAGTTACATTGTCGGCGGGCTTTTATTTTTTGTTACTATTGTTTTTATTTATGACTGCTGTCCAGCACAACAGAGTGGGACTCGATTCCAGGTTTTTGATCTGTAAATGTTATATTTGTGACAGGTCGACGATTCTAACTACGAGCCCAAACCACTATTAATTCGAACAGCATGATTTTATTGCAGTGTGCAATGTTCAACACACGATATTTTCAATACTATTACAGATTAGGAATACCAATATATTTTTTCTAAGAGAGAATTTCATTCTCTTTACGATGAAAAAAAAATTTTGTTGTATTTTCAAAAACAACAACAATATGAGTAATTTATTCAAACGGTAGTTTTAAGAGATACGAAAAAAATGACCACTATTAATTCGAACACTGCGTAATATGATCTACTAATATATTTAAAACAAACAATTAATGAATATTAGAATTTTGTAACGTCGCCTCTGGCTTGTACTACGGATTTAATCCGTGCTGGCATTTCTTTTAACAATTTTTGGCAGTGTTCTCGAGAAATCGAGTCCCACATCTCTTGCAGTTTAAGTTTAAGGTCAGAAATGTTCCTTTGAGGCTCATTTCGAAGCTTGTTTTTCATTAGCCACCAAATATTTTCTATGGGGCTTAGATCTGGGCTATTTGATGGCCAATCTAAAACCTCCATTTGCTTATATTGCAGCCAATTTTTGGTTTGTTTGACTGTGTGCGATGATGCTCCGTCCTGCTGAAAAGTGAATTCACCACAATCTGCCAGTTTTGGTATTGATGGCAGCAAACTTTCTTCCAAAATATTGATGTATTTTTCAGCATTAACCATCCCTTCAATAAAATGCAGTTTTCCTAATCCTTTGGCAGACATACATCCCCATACCATAGTGCTTGCAGGAAACTTTACTGTCCTTTTGAGGCAGTCTTTATGGTATGTTTCTGTCTTTGTACGGATGACGCGCTTTCTTGTATCACCGACACTAACATCAAATTTAGCTTCATCGCTAAATATGATGGTGTCCCATTGCCTTTGAGTCCAAGACATTCTATCCCGAGCGCATTGCAAACGCTTCCTTTTTGACGAAGCGTAAGCAAGGGTTTTTTCCTTGGCCTGCGAGCTAGATAAGTTATTCGGTATTATGCATAGGTGTTAACAAAACATACTTTATAGAAATCATATCCAATTTTATTTAACTGCAGTCACGTCCATTCTCGCTTGAAAGTCTTGCCAATTTTGTGCGACCACTGAGAAGCCACATTCCTTAAAGATTGGCGACGATCAGCTTTAACTATTTTGGCCTTTTGCCTTTGATCGCGGGGTGTTATTGCTGATTTTCGGCCTCTTTTTGCAATATTATTTTCAATGCTCCCAGTTTCCTTGAAAATTTTTATCACCCCATGCACGGACGACTTAGCCAAATTTAATTGATTGCTTATCTGGGTAATTGTCTTCCCAGATTTATAATAATCTGTAATCAAATCTCTGATGTGCTTGCAAATAGGCTTACCGCGTGCCATCGTTACTAAACTTTCAAATTTTCAAATTTTTTGCATTCTGCATTGGTTTATTATCGCAGACTATAAATAGATGGTGATACCGTTACATTGGTTGCTTTTGTTTTGTTCTTTTTTTGAGATAACGGTAAGCTTAAACAGTGTTCGAATTAATAGTGGTCATTTTTTTCGTATCTCTTAAAACTACCGTTTGAATAAATTACTCATATTGTTGTTGTTTTTGAAAATACAACAAAATTTTTTTTTTCATCGTAAAGAGAATGAAATTCTCTCTTAGAAAAAATATATTGGTATTCCTAATATGTAATAGTATTGAAAATATAGTGTGTTGAACGTTGCGCACTGCAATAAAATCATGCAGTTCGAATTAATAGTGGTTGGGGCTCGTATAGAGCAATGATCGACATTAAAACCATCACTTTTCAATTTTGCGATTGTGTAGGCAACCAAAATTATATCTTTTAAACCTACAGAGATATTTTAAAAAATGTTGATAGAAAACATTTTAAGCTTTGAAATGAGAGCTAACAGTTTTGTGAGCCTATCACAATTAGATTATTGAGAGTTCTAGGTCAAGTTAAAAAATATTTTCGGTGCGAATTTTACACGTACAATTTTTTGAAACTAGTTTTCATTTTGTCCAAAGTAAACATTTTCATCTTGTGTCATTTTGAAAATAACATTGTTCAATATAAACAATACATAGAAGTTTCAAGAATATGTATGTATGTAATTGCTCTGCGCTCTTCCTTTTCTATCATCATTTCATTGCGAAGCTAGATGGACATAGATTAGGGTAAATCTGAAAAAAAAATTTATTACCCAAGCGTTTCGTAGTAGTGGGATGGAGTCCAAATGGGACCGATTTCAGTTCTATTCCATCAAAATTAAAAAATTACTTAATTTAAGTGATTTTTTTTTAAACATTTTTCGTAAATCAAAATCAATATCAAAATTTCCAATATTTAATTAGAATTAAACACACTTTTAGTTAAAACCAAAAACATAAATATTTTTCCAGTATCTCGATTACAATTCAGATTTAAAACTGATGCGCTGCACATAAACCGTGCCCACCACTGCAATAGAGTTACGGGATTCAACATTAATAATTTTAAGTTTTTACTGTCAACCGGCTTCAACTTTAGAATACAAAAATTTTAAACCAAATATGAACAATATTTAAATAAAATAGTTTCACAAAATATTTAAATTAAATACATATGCTCTTTTGTTGTTTTATTCATATTTACTTAAATTTATTTTAATTACTTTCTTTTTAGTTCAACTAAAGTATAATTTACTCTTCTGTTTTTCAATCCAAGATAAGTCTATTATAATTGTATTTATTTTTTTAATTTATATCTAGCTAACTTTTTCTGATTAATTCTCTTTTTTTAAGCTACCAGCTGATACTGTCATTTTTGTAGATCATTTATTACAGTCCATCACACTAGGCAATAGCCAAAATATTACAATAACCACACCCATCATTTTTCTTAAAGATTTGTGGCCCCATATGATGAAAAACATTTCTATTTTTTTTTGATAACATTTTGCTTTTAAAATTTTTTTTCATATCTGTTTTTATTATCATTACTCGATAATGCCACAACCTATTTCAAATAGCTTTACTTTATCTTGAAGGTAATGAATTTACCTTATACACTATTTTAAATGTCAAACAGTGAAATTAGAACAATTAAGTCGTGAATTAATAAATTTATAATTTTGTTTCGTTTTTTTACAATTAAATATTGATTTTAACCTAATAATAATAAAGATAGGATTCATTAAAATCCATGTGTTAACGGCTGTGTTATAGTGTTTCGGTTCTAACCAAATTTTGAACATGATATAAAAACCAATACAAGATTTATTTAAAAGTTCGGAATAGATAGCTTAAAAAATAAAAAAGCTTTTCATTCTAAAGGCTGTTTTCCGATCAATCGTTTGAATGACTTATTTAGTTTTATTGACATATCTTAAAAAATTACAAAACTTTCAGACAATGTCATGACTTTCACCGATCGGTCAAATTCCAGCAATGTAATATTGTGAGCTGATTCGCTCCAACTTTGGTCATGATTTAGAAGACCATCAAAAATGCATTTTATGCAATTAAGTAACGATATCTTAAAACACAAAAAAGTGTTAAGACGGCTATTTGAAGTAATAAACTCATTTTGGTCATATTACCAGATCTATAAATTGTGATATTAGTTGATGTATCTTAAGAAATATCTGCACCTTCCATACTAAGGAATCTTTCTCAACCGTTAACTTCAATGGCAGCTACATCATATAGTAATCCAATTTTAACAAAATGTGGTCAAAACAACAAATAGATATTGTGTGAGATTTGCTAAGATATCTCAAAAATCACAAGGAAATGTTGATATTAAATGGCATGGCGGTTTACAAGGAAGTAAGCATAATCAAATAAAAAGGCATCCCTAGAAAAAAAATTAAATTATATCGCCCACTCTGCTTAGATTTGATTTTTATTTCATGTCTTAAACTGCGCAAAATTATTGTAGCTATGTAAATAAATTTTAAAATTTTTAAGTATAAAAATCAAAAAAATAAAAGCTAAACAAACATCATGAATTTTCAATTCGAAAATGTATGTCTCTTAAAGTACTTGTCTACAGTGTACAAACGAATAATAGGAAACAAGTTCAAATTTGTTGAGAAATGTCATCAGCAATTTTATAATTCTACAAATTATCTACATTGTGCAAGCCTTAATGAGTTTTCGATTTTTAATGGAAACATCGTTAAAATTATCGGGTTTAAGACCACAAGTATTGTGTGAAAAACATTTTTTGTAAGATATCCTCATTACATTTGGTTCAAAACGACTTAATGTATGACTTAGCTTTTATTGAAACAATTAGTCGACGGCATTATATCTTATGCGTGACTGGCATTTAGGGACCTGGGCTCTAAATGTCAGGTTGTTTATCTATTTATACCCTGTCCTCTACATCTTTTACCTAACATCGTGTGAAATGGTGGAATTACGAAATGTCGTTAGTAGCTTGTGGGGTCTTATTAGGATGTTAAGTATTAAAATTTTGGATATCTTAATATCATGCAATGGTCAGGCTTTTCATAGGCTATCTAATTTCTAATTGTTTCAATTGGATAAATTGAAGCATGTTTTATTGAGGTACTTTATAATTTAAAAAGAGACAGACAGAAGTTCAACTTTACCATGTTAACAACTCTGCAATAATTTTTAAACATTCGGAAATTTTATTGCACACTTATGCTTCGAGGAAAGTTAACTAACTTTTAAGATTGTATTCGTTTATTTTGCAAGATTTTTTTCGTCAACAATGTCACTTAAAAAAAAATAATAACACTGTTATTTTATTACGAAGACCCGATAAATTTTAAGAGAAATTTATGAAACTTTGGCGACACAATCGGCAATGTTGGTAACGGGTGGAACGGTTCGGCGTCTGCTACTTATCACTCTCGAATAGAAAATGCTGCCGGTAAGATGATGCCACCAGCTCATATAGGTAACAGCCAACGTTGTCGTCGGCTGAGTGGCTGCCGAAATAAAGTCGAATGACCGAAACCAAAAGTTAAACATTTTTTAAACGTAAATTTCAGATGTAAATAAACAAAAACTGATGACGACTAACTTGGCACCGTTGAAGGGATCACCTTTAAAGAATAAGACAAGTGTAGAGAGAGAGCCAGAGAGTCTTTCGTACCCAACCAGTTTTGCAACAATTTCTCACAGACTGCTTGTCACATGCTGGATTCAATTTGTTCACAACTTTAACTTCAGCGCTCAAGAGACTACAGTGGTCCCAAAATATATATTAAAAGGAATTTGTATGACCATAGCCAAACATATTTGTCTGATGTAATCCGGCCTTGCCCGTGTCTCTTAACATCGGTGTTGTTCAAACTAACACATTGAAGCATTACGCTTGTGTGCGATGCAGCGAATCACGAAGACATTTATGACAGTCGAACTGCTCGTTTGACTTTCGAGCTTCAAGCGAATGAGAGCGAAAGCAACCGAGCCCACGCGTGATGAGAGTAAAAAGTCGACAAGCAATCTATTTATAGAACACATACAAAAAAATCTCTTTCCTAGGTAAAAATACAGTGGCAAACTCTTTTCTATGACCGCTTGTTTTTATGAAATTGTGATTTAATTTTTTAATTTGGAGTAAGAATATTGAAAACTTTTATTATTATTTTACTTGTACAATTTTAATTTTGTAAAAAATTTTGAAGGTACACCTAAAAGCTCTCAATGATACCTTTCCAAGGTATTCCCGCTGAACTAGCGTCTTTGTCAAAAAAGCCGAAAAATTTCTAGATTTTCAAAATTGATTATTTCCTCATCATAACATTTAGGTTTTTTTTTAGCGCTTTGATATTAGAAGATAAACAAACATGCAAACTTCCATTATATTTGAAAAAGGTCACTTAAAATTTTAAATTTATTTATATTCCGAACACGTCGTCGGATTTCGGTGATCGAGAAATCAATCGATGCGTATTTGTGATAAGAATGTTTTAAATAAATAAAAGAAGTTTACAAAGGCGCTGACGTTCCATTAGCTGCAATCATTTAAATTTTTCCTCCCACATAGTCTTGGCTAACAAGTTTGCTTACAAAGACTTTTTATCACTCACTTCATTCACATCACAAAAATCAGAAAAAAAATTTCCAGATTCGTATGGGTATTTTAATTTTTTAATTTTACCTGCAACCTATTTTAAATAATAAAAAACATTTAATTAAATTGCATTAAATGCAAGCTCGCTAAGCAAGCATTGAAAACGTTCAATGCGTGTGTACGCATCAAAGAGCTGCAACGGATATGAACTAGAGGTGCAGAAACATCGATGCCAACATCGATGTATCGATGTTTTTGGATTTTTGTTTTTTTTTGTGTTCTCTTTTGCATGTGCGTAAGTGCAAGCAAGGTCGCCAATGTTGTTGTATTGTTCCTTTGAACGAATAAGTGATTTTTATTGCGTTCTTTGTCATACATAAGTGTGTACATATGAATGGGCTGCTGTGAGAATTGACGACAAGGCTTTACTTATTCGTTGCTGCCACTTAAGTTTTGTATGTAGTCTCTAATACCCTGTACCATTAAAATGTTTCATTAAGAAATTTCTACATTAATAAAATTGTTTTTGGTTATAAAACAGCCCATTACACTTATATAGCCTTTCTTTATGAATTTGCTACATTTCGGTGTTTTGCTTTTAATAATATTGAAGACAATAACGTTTGAAGCGTAAAGGGTAATTCATAGAAGTGGGCATTTTCTTGGACGTTTTTGGTTGTATGAAATGAACTCTCTGTGGGTTATTTGCTCATTAATCTATATATATAAAACTAGAGTTCCCGATTTTGCGTCCTTGCTTTGCTCGGACGCAGGTCCACACTTAAAGTTTCAGAAATATTAATATTAAAAGTTTAATATAAATATTATTATTTAAATTATTTCGATATTTCACCAAAGAGATAAAATGAATATTTCCATTTATCGCACCAATGTGCCCTGCCAACTCATTCAGTTTAGTATCAAAACAAATGTTTCATATGTAAAATCGAGTTAATGCAATTATCTCTTTTATTGTATGTATGACAAAAAACGCAATATAAATCACTGCTTCGTTCACAGAAACAAAACAACAACAACATTCGCGATCTTGCTCGCGAACACAAAAACAAATGCCATGGCTCCTTGCTCTTGACTTTCTTTCAGCTGCTCACGCTAAAATTGTGTATGTATGCGTACACACGCATTGAACGTTTTCAATGCATGCTTAGCGAGCGTGCATTTAATGCAATTTAAATAATGTTTTTTATTTTTTAAAATAGCTTTCAGGTGGAATTAAAAAATAAAAATACCCATACGAATCTCTAAAAAAATGTTCTGATTTTTAAAAAAAATTTCAAGTTTCTAGGACTTGTGGTTTGGCCATGGCTGTGATATATCAGTCAGTCAGTGAGTCATTGAGAACAAAGCATTTTATATATATAGATGCTTTGTCCTCACTGACTGATATATCACAGGCATGGCCAAACCACAAGTTTCCCTCGAATTTTGAATAATAAAATTAATAAAATAATCTAAAACTGAAGTATCGTAATTTTCCTATTTTAAAAAATGAAATGGTACAGGAAAATTTAAAAAAATCTCACAATAATAAAGTGGGTTGCTTCGTGTTCGTTTTTGGCAGTTGCCTAGTGAAATCTTTAATATATCAATCTCTTTGTCCCCGTTGGCAAACCACTTGAGGTAGAAGATGAAATTTTAAAAACAGTATGAAAAACTTTTTTCTTTCTAAAGATAAAATTTTGTTAAAATCTGACTACCATGCCTGACATAGGAGCCATTTGATGCAAATTAACCTTTAGTAAGAAGAACTTTTATAGTTCTTGAGATATAAGAAAAGTGACAGTTGCAACATCTTGCCTTTTCCCCTCAAGTGCTACGATATTCCCGTCAAATATGGTTAATTTCGGACCTCTCACCACTAGAAAAGTCAAATATTGATTAAGTTGTTTGTTACCTAATAATAATAATTTTGTACTACCGCAAAAAAATGTTATATGTTGATTTACGCATATATACACTATATACCCTACATCTACTAGCTAAGGAACCAAAACAAGATGGAGACCAGAAGAAACGAAAAGATGTTGCACTCCTCGTCTTAGAAATTGACCAGTAATCGAATAAGAAGACATTGGAACACCACGTATTATTCGGTAAGGAGAAAATGCCCTTCAGCGGCCCAAAGAAGACACAGGAGATCGTTGGCGGACTCGAAGATAGCAATGGATAAGGCTTAAGGACTTTTGACTTGAGGACTCTGCCCGCACCAGCTGACACAGCCTCATCGACCTATCAAATAGTGGCTCCGGCTTCCGTATGGAAGTTCCAATCGACGTGCTAGATGATCTACCTGAGGATGAGGATCCAACAGACGTAACGCTGAGTCAGCTACTAAAGGGTGCGATTGGCAATGAGAAGCAAACGGCACGCATCGCGGGGACTCGACAGTGCCCCGTCCTCAGTAGTTATGAAAACTGAAGTCGTTACGATAAATATCTACCACGGTAAAGCGGTCTCGGCCGACCTAAGCAGGATACTCATCTCCTAACATATTAGGTTAGCCATTGTAAGGCACCATGGATCAACAATGCCATTAAGGGTCGGTAAACAACTCCAAGGTAATCTGGGTTGAAAGGGACCCTGATAATCTGATAATAAACACACTAATATAATTCGATTAGATATATTTGATTAGCTAAACGCGTATTTTGCTCGGCTGGCGTCACTTAAAGGGCTGCTGTAATACTGACAGTATTTGCCACCCCGCGAGTCAAAACTGTTATCGATGCAGCTCTGTCTTGTACCTTATTCCGCCAATCCTTCCGATGATACTATACATCGCCTTGTTTGTTTGCCGCAATGACGATAATCGATATCATTTTTTAAACGTGATAACCGTGTGAGATACTTAAATTATATGCTGTTGTAGGCCAAGCATCAAAACATTAAGTTTTATGGCAGTGTCCCACCCCAAAAATGATTGATTTTTTCTTCTCGATGACATAAAATGTGGCAATTACTTTGGGCTTTTTGATATTGCAATCAAGTGAGCCTTTAGACCTTACCTTTTCCAAATAGTTTGACGGGAATTGGTTGAGTGTTTGTATTCGTGATCTAAGTTTGGTTGTCTGGTGATCACACAATCTCTACCGATCCAGTTATATTATTAGGTTAAATTTAGAGCCGAAATCAATGATTATCACGACTCATGAAAGTTTTGGCAGCTTTTAGCATGCAACGGTCATAACTTTGGAGTTTTCCATACGAGAAAGCTTTGCGTCGGGTTCATTTGCTTTTCCTTATGACGGTATCTATTTAATGCGGTACTTTCAGGAGAATCGTCAAATTTTTAAGCAACTTTTTGGTCTTTTCGGGCGTATCCACTACATCCAGTAATAATGAAGTTTTTATTACCTTCTCCAAGGTGAACTTATACACTAGAAAATTTTATTTATACTCTAGCGGCGCCCAAGTATCGAGGATCTTATCCTTAATTATCTAAAAATTGCTATCTTTTTACTGGCGACATTGAACTTAACAGAGGTCTTACAAATGACGAGTTCCTTTGTGGAGAGAAGTACTCATTTAGTTTTTCTATCATCGTAAGAAACTATCGCTTGTACTTAGTTTAGGTCCCCCTAAGTGCAGACATTTGTTTCGCTTCGTACTGACTGATGTAGTTTCTTTGGATGCGATGTAAATGTTAAACACGCGAGGCCACGCCTTCTGAGCGCCCCAGCGCTTTGTTAATTCCATGGTACAGAAAAGGCTTCATTTCGGTAGTTAAAAATTTTCAAATCTTTTATTATTCTTCCTTGTATGAGCCTGAATTAAATCAGCTATCCACGCACATTTTATCATTAATTGCAACAGCTTCAATTTAAATAGCTGTCCATGCAAAAATTTGATTTTTTTCGCGTTCCTAAACAGAATGAGCTATTTATACATGTTAATAACCCTTAATTGGTCTTTCTCATTTTCCACCAAGAGAATGAAAAAAAATGGCATAACCTACCATATTAGTAAGAACTTATCTACTCTATTCTTTGGCTAACACATTATTGTATGTAAAATGTAAAATTATCTTCATTGACAGTGTAGCAACCTATTCATCTGACAACAAACACACTAATATTTGATAAGATATACTTTGTTAGTTTCACGCGTACGTTGCTCGGCTGAGGTCACCTATAGAAGTGAAAGTGAGTACGAGTGCTGCTATATATATTTCTGGCCTAATAAAGAAAATACGATCGTATTTTTCCAGCATTTCTTTACACCAATCCACACGAGCCTTTTTTTAATGATTGTCAAATCCAACGGGATCCAACGAGAACAAACCTCTTTTTACGGCCAGGTGTTCATGCAATATGTATAGGCTGTGAAAATGCATAGGGATGACTCTATCTGAAGGTATGTTACATGACGGTCTTGCATTATCAGTTCATGTACGGCATCGATGTTCTGGCACAACGGCTGTTTTTGGACGACCTTCACGGAATTCGTTTTTGAGCGAGCGTTGGCCATGATTGAATTCGTTGTACCAGTTTTTCACATTGCTATAGGATGGTGCTTCATAGCCATACAAAGATTTTAGTTCATCGATGCACTCTTGTCGTGATAATCCACGTCGAAAGTTGTGAAAAATGATCGCACGAAAATGTTTACGAGTTAATTCCATTTTTTGGCCGAGATGAATTTTTTAATTCCCTGTAAATAAAACAATTCACGATTAAATGACAAAACGTTCTGAATAATGTTATGTTAAAAAATTTCAAGCTTTCCAATGTAAATGTCAGATTGCACCTGGCAACACTTAGTGTTGCCTAGGCCAGAAATCTATTTATCAGCCCTCGTACGTATTGGATATTATATCCAGATAAAATCTTGAAATTGAAAATTTTAGGAAGGTGGCTATGAACATCACCCAACTCAGACAATCCCTTAAGCCTCACCTTTAGGGTTGACATGTCTCGCCAGAGAATTCCATGTCCGATCATAGAATTATTCTGTTTAAACTACAAGTGAACACAGACACTAGAAAACCAACCCGTAAGCTCAAGAACAGAAAGTGAGATCAGTGTACAAGTAGAATACATCGTCGCTGACTACAGCCTAATTACATGAACTAAACTCATTTTTCTTATAGATTTGGGGCCCCATTCATTTCTTAATTCTTAATTATAAGAAACATTAATTTTAATTGCATTAAATGCAAGCTCGCTAAGCAAGCATGGAAAACGTTTAGTGCGTGTGTACGCAAACATACACAATATTAGCGTCAGCCACTGAAAGAGAACCAGAGAGCAAGAGTTAGACTCGACAGAGCCATGGCGTTCGTTTTTGTGTTCGCTCCTGTGCGAGCAATGTCGCGAATGTTGTTGTTCTCTTGTTCCTGTGAAGGAAGCAGTAATGTATATTGCGTACTTTATCATACATAAATGCATTTAATCAACTCATATTCGTGTTGACACTGAATTGAATGAGTTGGCAACGCGCACATCAGTGCATAAAAGATCTAAATAGAAACCCTTTTTTAAATTTTCATCTGGAATTTATTTTTGAAAATAAAAAAAATGTATCTAAATTTAATTAAAAATGTATGTCAGCAAATTCTATGTACTATTTACCGATCTGTGCCGAATTTTGGGTTTAATGCCATTAACAATAGATGGCACCACTATATTGAAGAATCACGACAAATGCAATAATGCAATATGAAGCAAAATGTTTTTGTAAAATGTAAAATGTAAATAATATAACTTATTATTGTTTTTCCAATTTAAAATTAATACAATGAAAGAATACAACTTTTGATAGTTCCATCGATTACTATGAGATAGAGCATTGAAGCTTTGCCACCTGGCTTCAGTGGCATTGTTTATGTTTGTATATGCTCTTTTGCTTTTACCGTTAAAGAAATAAACGCTCGTACTGTGATTTATCAAGTGACTTCTCAAATTTATGCAATATTTATGTTTAAATAATTTGTATTTTATTGCACTTTCTATTCTTTTGTTTATATTGTTTTATTTTTGTTTGAAGCCGTGTTATTTTGTCAATCATATATTTATTAACCTTTTAACATTTATTAATTAAGATATTTCTAAAAGAATAAGTGTGGGTCTGCGTCCGAGCAAAGAATGG
This sequence comes from Drosophila sp. st01m, assembly GCA_018901795.1. Taxonomy (NCBI): domain Eukaryota; kingdom Metazoa; phylum Arthropoda; class Insecta; order Diptera; family Drosophilidae; genus Drosophila; species Drosophila sp. st01m. The sequence continues at coordinate 5,457 of JAEIFG010000497.1, read as the reverse complement.
ACGCAAAAGCGGGCCCTCTAGTATATATATATATATCTTTTGCGTTTGCCACTTAAACACTTGCACAAGTAAGTTTCAATGTCGAGCAAGCATTCAATAACAAAATACATGAAGTAAAGGCTCCTGCTCGCCGGAGAATCGAGTGCAAAATTTTAATTCGTTTTACAATAAAGAAAATATATGTACAGCTCGACTCTGAATCCACTTATTTCTTTAGTTTTGAGCAAACCCTCATAAAAGCAAACAACAGCCACACTCATAAATGTGTTTATTTGTCTTCACAGCTTGCAGGAGAAACTAAGAAATGAAAATACCCATACGAATCTCAAATTTTTTTTTCTGATTTTATTTCTAGGTCTTGTGGTTTGGCCATTGCTGTTATATATCAGTCAGCCAGTCAACATTTTATATATATAGATTGTCAGTTGTCTCTCGACACTTCGTGTCGCATTCGTTACTAGCACGGAGTAATTTGTTAACTCAAAATGCCAAATCTGCTAATATATATGTGTACATATGTATGTCAGTTGGTTTGTGTATCTTAACTTTCCTTTTAAATAAACATTTTGAGTCTTAAAATTGACAATTCAATTTAGCTCCTGTACCAATTTAAATTTAATTATTTATTTAAATTATGGTCTTTTAGTCATACGGCTGCGAAGATATTGGTAGCAAGCATACGACTGTTGAGCGAGCTCCACTGTACCCCTTCCACACCTTAAGGCAAGCAGGAAGCCACCTTGTTGAAAATCATTTATAGCATCCCCAGAAATATGCCTGGCATTCTTAAGTCTCTGACTTTTTGTATCTTTAATATACTCTCTTGAAATGTACCACAGCTGGAAGACATTCTCTGGCAATTTAAAACAAGAGTTTAAAACTCGTTTATTCTCTTTGATGTGATGTGAAACAACTCTGGCCGAATGTAGGAAGCTAATAATTTTTTAAATACGCCCTTGACAATCAGGATCAAAAACGATTGGAAGTGGAGAAAGTCAAAAGAGATATGTCATTAGAAAGTTTCAAGTGAAATATATGCAATTATGATAAGCTGTGCCAGTCGCCCAAAAGAGCATTTATTGAGCGATATTAAAATCGATTCAGTCCTAAAACACAAATCTGTCAGACTCCTAATTTGGACTTATGAAAGAAAGTCAATGCTTTTCAAATGTACTCACAAAAAATAACAAATTGCAAATAACGTTGACAAGAGACGAACTCAAAAGCGGAATCAAAGCCGTCACCAACAACAGCAGCAACATTATGTGTCATGGGGAGATGGTCGGAGAATGAGAGATAGCACGAGGAAAGTGGATTACGCAATTTTAGTGCCGTCACATTAAGCAACACAGTCATCGGCATCTCTGGAACAGACATAAGAGAAAAGACAGCGGTAACCACAGCACAGTGGGCGATACGACCGATTTAACGAAACTAATAACAAAAAATAAACATATTTTTTTAAATTTTTTTATATTTTATTTGAATTAACATCATATAGGGCCACAGTTCTAAAAATTAAATTAAAAATTCTTTAATTTAAGAAAATAAACTTTTTCCTAGTTAATTAAGAGAAATAAAAAATATGACTATTTTAAGCCAATTTGCAAATATTGATATTCATTAGATTCAAGGTTTTCTACATAAACATTATTACTAAAATGATTAACAGTGTTATCTTAGTCCCAATAGTAAACTCAAAAAACACATTGAATATTTAGTATTCGACCGAAAATTAACTTTCATATATCAAAATATTTCATTTGGTTCGCCCATTGTGTGCAGTCTCGTCGCTCCGTGGCTACACCTCAAATTCGGGCCCTGGACCCAAAATAACTAAAATGTACGCACAGCAACCAGATTACGTCTCAACACGTCGAAATGAAATTTCACTTTTTAGACTCCATAATTAAACATAAGTATAGAGGCCTATTCAGGTTAAAAAGGAGGGCGTAGCAGTTCACATTATGTATATGTATATATTCTTCATCAGCATCGGGTTATTGATGGTTAGCAAAGTCCGTCAATATCTCAGAGACTATAAAAGAGGGAGTCACAAAACTTGCTTTGTTTTTTTATATTGCAGGCAGTTTGTTTTTTTTTTAACGGATCACTACTTAATATAGATGTCATAAGAAAGATAGGTCTACATCTAGTTTTAGTATGAAGAACTTTATTGTTGTCTAAAATATCAAAAATACGTGTGATTAATAGAACGGGTTCGAATAATAAATAGATTTCGCGTGGCCATTTCAAAGTGAATTGATAAGCCTTTTTGAATATCTAGAAATCCTTTCTGTAAAACTATTGAAAAAAACGCTTGTTTAGCGGGGGAAACTCGAATGCCCGCTAATTTCAACGGTTTTAAGCAATAAAAGCTACAGATATGTCCTATATAACATTGAAAGGTACGATTAAGCCATTTAGGAATACTTTTTATTTTTTCTCTAAAGTAAACAGGTAAAACTTTAGAGAGAGGAACAGATTTGATCTCAACTTTTGGCGATTTTTGAAGAATTGGACACATGGCATCTTTACCAAACACTCAACAAAGATGAAAACTCATTCAAACATGTTCACTCATGGAATTCAAAACAAAATTAATATATTACTTTGTGTCAGCGGGAGAATACTACTATTCTTAATATTGAAGGGGGACGACTCTAAGATGCAACCTCTCCGCATGTTTTGGTTTAAGGAGTCAAATAAAGATGTTGTATGTGTATCTGAAACTTATTATTATTAAAATTATTTCGATATTTCCACAATACCAAAGCGATAAAATGCATATTTCCAATTATCTCACTAATGTGCTCGTTGCCAACTCATTCAATTCAGTATCAACATGAATGTCTCACATATAAAATCGAGTTAATTCAAGCAGCCCTTTTATTTGTATGTATGACAAACAGTGTTGCCAACATTTTTCAGGAAGAAGCCGCCAGATTGAACAAAAATATTAGCGAAAAAAAGCAAAAAAATAAATAAAGCAAAAAAATCTTATCCGCTGTTTTAAAATTTCCCCCGCTGTTGGAACCAAAACCGTCAGATCTGATGGGAAAAAAAGCTAAATTGGCAACACTGATGACAAAACACGCTTCGTTCACAGGAACAAAACAACAACAACACTCGCGATCTTGCTCGCGAAACACAAAAACAAATGCCACGGCTCTCTTGCTCTTGGCTCTCTTTCAGTTGCTCACGCTAAAATTGTGTTTGTATGCGTGCACACGCATTGAACGTTTTCAATGCTTGCTTAGCGAGCTTGCATTTAATGCCTTTTAAATAATGTTTTTTATTTTTTAAAATAGGTTGCAGGTGGAATTAGAAACTTAAAATACCCATACGAATCTGGAAATTTTTTTCTGATTTTTTTAAAAAAAACTTCAAGTCTCTCGGACTTGTGGTTTGGCCATGGCTGTGATATATCAGTCAGTCAGTCAGTCAGTCAGTGAGTCAGTGAGGACAAAGCATTTTATATATATAGATGATAGATTGCATCATATATTAATGTCCAAATAAATCAATTTTAAAATGTATGTTAAAAAAAGCAACAAATTTAAACTTTTCCGTGTTACACGACTCATACCCACAATTTTTGATAAATATGGGGCACCATATGACGAAAAACATTTTTTTTTTATGGTAATATTTTTTATTTTGAACTTTATAAAATTGCCTTTATTATTACTTTTTTTATAGGTGCGGCCACATTTGTCATCATCGAGAATGCCGAAACTGATTTTCAAAAACATTAAATTTTCAGAAAGCTGATGAATATATCTTATTTAATCATTCACAGTCTAAGTTCTAAACCAGTACCATAGTTAAGAACACACACATTTTCAAATTAAAAAAATCAGAATTTTTTTTAAATGTTATTTTGATATTTTAAAATTCTTTAAGACTCGAAAAAAATTCGAAGAAAAATTACAATGTTTTATTTTTCATATGCAAGACTGCCTCTTGCATAATGACTTATAAAAATTTATGGGAAGACGACGATATACTTAATATTTTTTTTATCCAGGAATCGTCAAATTTGATAACTTCCTTGCAGAGCAACATAAAGAAAAGTGAAGCTATCGATTGTAGCATTCTTGAGTAATGATAAAAAATCAGGATGCACCACTCAAACAGGGTACAAAAAGAAGCAGATTTTAAGAGATATTTTTAAAAAACTGACTATACCAAATTGATATGTTTTTTGTCATATGGAGCCCCAATTCTACCAAACAAAGTTTAGTTTGAGCAATATATTGGCTGTAGTCAAGTGTCAGGTTACTTTTCATAATGTTTATTTTATTTAAAGGAAATTATAAAGACTGTAATTTAACATAAAAATATATATAGATAGCTTTTCATCACGTCTGTCCTCGTTCACCTCGTGCTGCCAACTCCCCGATAACTCGACCGTTGTCCATCGATGAGTCTATGCACGCTTATCGATATTATTGTTGACATTCGGCCTCTCCTGACAATCCGTCGTCGGCGTAGCCATATGTCTGTTCATCGATATACAAATTAGGGATTAAAGCACACATTGGCTTCATATGATCGCTGGATACCACGTTGCAATATCGTCGTTGCGTAATGTTATGATCAGGTAAATCTTCAACAATATATCGATCGTTGTCCAAAACTTTTGTGACCACATACGGTCCCTTAAATACAGGATCTAGTTTGTGCGAATCCCCTGTAGCCGTTGGTACGAATGTTATGACCACTAAGTCATTTATAGTGTAGTTTGTCGAATCCTTATGCTTTGCATTAAACCGTCGTTTCCACTTCTTTTGTTCTTCCATTATATTCTCTGCAGCTTGTTGTCGTTTGCTTTCCATATCCTTCTCATCGCTTGAATCATTTGATAAAGCTTGTATCAACCTGTTGTTTGTTACATCTCTTGGGTTAAAATTAAATACCAAATCGTTTGGAGAAAATTTTATTGTAGCATTTATGTGTGAATTTATGCCCCATTGAATCTTGAACAGCTGCTTGTCCCATTCTTTGGTCTTCTCACTGCATGATTTTAACGCACTTAATATAGTTTTATTCATTCGTTCAGCCTGTCCATTCGCCCTGGGTGTTCGTACCGCCGTCTTAACAAGTTGTATGCTGTTATCCTGTACAAATTGCTGAAATTCCTTGGATGTAAATGCTGTGCCTCTGTCCGAAATTATACGTGTAGGTTGCCCAAATACTGCAAATAGCTGTTGCAGTGCCTTTATAACGGGTGTTGTTTTCGGTGTTCGAGTTGGTGCCAAAAATGTGTATTTGGTAAATGCACACACAATTACCAAAATGTTATAATTTCCCATTTTGCTCTTTGGAAATGGTCCTATATGATCCATGTAAATCGTACGAAAAGGTATCGGTATAGGGTCGTATACATGTAATTCACCTTCGGGTTTCCCACCTTTAACTTTAGTGACGCAGCACTGCGGACAAGAAGCTATG
>JAEIFG010000496.1:0-35962 GCA_018901795.1 Drosophila sp. st01m | reverse complement strand
TAGGATAAAGAGAGTGAGTTGTGCCACTCGTTTACTAATTTCAATCAAGTGACAAAGATCCTTGTACGACCAAGCGTATCTTTGCAGTTGGATCCACGCGAATCGGCGCTAAAGTGAACGTGCATCGTAGTACAATAAACTTTCCTTATCCGCCAAAGAACTTCGTAGCTAGTGATTAATATACAAGAATTAATCTACTGCATACAAACCCAAATAGTGTAAAAACAAAAGCTCTATGTTGTTAGTGATTAATATACAAGAATTAATCCACTGCATACAAACCCAAAAAGTATAAAAACAAAACTTTGCAACAACCACGGCAACCGAACCAATCCAATTGTTGTCAGAAGCCTTCCTCAAACAAGCCCTGTGTCAAATCAGGCAGGTGCCCTCGATCAGCGGGAACTCCCAGGAACTCAGCACGTTTATCAGAAGAATCAACTTCATCCTTCAACTGTACCCTTCAAACGACCCCAGACAAAAGCACGTATTCTTCAGTGCAATCGAAATGTAAATCGCAGGAGACGCCCAAAGGATCTCACAATTATCTGGAGCTACATCATGGCCGGATTTGATGAACGCCCTCATTAACGAGAATAAAACACAAACACCATGCGAAGAACTGCTCCGTCAACTTTACAACACACATTTCTCTGGAAGCATCCGTAAGTTCGTTGAAGAAGTCTTTTACAATATCCACGACATAACAACCGTATCAAAATAAAAACAAGTAGAACAACAACAAAATGTTAATGCACTAAACCCTCCTGTCAAACGACAAAGAGACAGTAATAGTGGCCAATACAAAATGGACACAGATGAAAATTTTCATCAACCAGCCTCGGAAACAGAAACGATTCAGACGAGGAGGCAATCCGTTCTTAAAAATAAAAATGAATAATATTGTTCTCAAATGTCTCGTATACAACCGGTTCTTCCATTAACATTATGAGACAAATTTTTTAAATTTTCCAGATGGCATACGATAAAGAGGCATACGACCTAATAAAGTTGAAGCAAAATTTCACCTACCAAAGACACCAAAAGAAATCAAATCTTTCTTAGGCTTATGCGGGTATTAATGTAAATTCATTTCAGATTTTTGAGCGATCACAAACCCCTAGTTTGGCTAAATAATATTTAAGAACCTAATATGAAACTATATGAAACCACATTGTATGTAAGAGGTGAATAGTGACAGATATGGCGAAAAGATCTATAGAAACTCATTACTTTACATTTAGCACTTTTAATATTAAGTAAATTGGTTTGACACCAAAGAAACATGGTATTTAAATCTGCTTGCAATAACCTATCATACAGAGCCATGCACACCATCAGGACCTGGCGTGTGTACTGGTTTGATTAATTTAAGTTCACGAAGAAGCGAGCTATCTGTGATTGAAGGGCTGTAAATACAGTTTATACTACTAAGATCATACGGGTATGAGTAACCAGCATGGAGACTAGTCATACAGTATGTGGTTTCAAAAAAGTCAGCAAACAAATCAGCAATAGATTGATCAGAATTAACTTGAATGTTATTAAAGGAGAGAGGAGGAGGAGAAGTTTACAAATTTGTAGAACTGTTTCGGATCCCCAGAAAATTCGAGCTTACAACGTTGTAAGTAATTTTTGTAGCACTGAGAATTAAGTACCAGAAAATTAGAATTGGTAATTAAATATCGGGAGAAATCATAAGGACTTCCCGACTTTTTATATTTTTTGAATTGTTTAGATTTAGCATTAAGCATTAGGAGGTTTAACAGAACTGATAGGAGATACAAGCGGAACACAGATATCAAATAAAGAATTAAGAGTTGAATAAAAGAGCTCAATGGCATTATCCAAATCAGAACATGCGTATAATTGTGACCAATCCATACTCGAAATCATATCATTTAGCCTATGGATATCTGTTTTATTAAAACACCTTCAACGCGCAGTGGTATCAGATGATAATTCATCAGGGCCCATAGGTAAATTAATACATGAATTAAGAGTTGGATGGTATGGGTCTTCCGGCATAACCAATGGGTCAATCCTGGATACGGTGGCATTGTTGGGGTCCAATACAAATAGCAATTCAAGAGTCCTGTTAATAGAGTTGCAAACAGGATTGATTTGGTCCAAAGAAACTCTAAGAGACCATCAATAAAACAATTGGAATTATCAGGTATAAGTAAATTCGAGTCATTGGAGGCAAACCATTTAACATCGGACAGATTAAAATCACCTATGACAAACAGCAAGTCAGTGTCAGAGACTAAAGAAGATATATGTTTGATAGCGTTAAGATGAGTATCGTAAACTGTCTCATCGGATGCTGGTGGGATGTATGAACAAGTAAAAAAGATAGAAAATTTAATGAAAGATACTTTAACACAAATGAACTCAATGTCGGAATCAAATGGGATTGGTATTGGTTTCGAGGAGAGATTGGCGTCAACAGCCACCAGTACACCACCACCTTTTCGAATTAGACGATCACACCTATATAGTATAATTGGAAGAAAGAATTGAAAAATCAGATATTACAGGCTTAAGCCAGGTCTCAGTAAAGCAGATAACATCAAAGTCAAAGGAATGACTGTTAAGAGATAAGCTAGATAACTTACTATTAAGACCTCTTACATTTTGGTAAGCTACAGAGATAGTAGAAATTAGTTTTTTGGAACTACGTTAGAGGAAATGATAGGTAGAGCGGAGCCAACACCAAGAATCGGGATCCGATCTTTCTTTCGATTTACATTTCCTTTGTACTCGGCCACAAAGACATGTTCGGGCCAAAAGCTTTGCTGACAAATTTTAGCAAAAACATCTTCCGAGCACGATATTTTGAAAGAGGATATTTCTCTATGATAGTTAAAGTTAAATTTATCCACCGAAATATCAGCATCTGACAATATGTTAAGGATATAAGCCTTAACATCGTAAGAGGACTGATCTATAAAAAGCCTAGAAACAAAAACATGTTTTTTAGGCTTCGGAGGAGGAATGCCTTGGAGAGGCTTTGACAGGCGAGGCGGCACGGTAGTCAACGGATTGGCTACCGGAACGACAGGCGTGACATTAAGAATTGCACTACTGCATGAAGGGATCGGTTGTGAGGCAGAAATTTCAATTGTATGTTGGCTAATACTGGCATTGGTTGATTGCGATTTCGATTTAGATTTTGTATTTATCGCATGCTGCAGATCCAGTTCTGGTTGTGGGAGAGAAATGGAAGTCTGCGCATAGCGCGAAGACGAACTAGTCTTTTTCGTTTGGATTGCTCATTTAGTAACGACGAGTTACTAAATAAGTTTTCCATATCCGAAAAAATGACATTAGCTTTATGGAAAAGCTTAGAGAGGTCTTTAAAACTCTCTCTAGTTCGTTCCATATATTTGCGAACTTGCACCTCAATGTCCCGGCAAGTTTCGCAGCGCCATCTCAAGCCAATGTTTTTGTCAAGGTAATCCTTGACTTTTGTTGTTAGACCAACACATTTCAAATGATAAGTCCGGTCACAGAAATAGCAGGAAGTAAATTCCTGCCTCGAATCAGTGACATGGCACTTATTATAAAAGCAGACTAAATCAGACGACATTGTGATACACAGGGTATTTACAAGTCTGAATACAAAAAAAAAAAAAACGAGAAATAAAAAAAGGGAATGCAAATCGAAAGCAAGAAACAAGATCAACAAAAACAATGCTTTGGTTACGAACCGCCACTTAATTGCAGAAAGTAAACACAAAGCGACACAAAAGATAAAAGGAGAGCAAGATAACGGTGCGCTTGCAGACGCTAACTTGTAACACGAGCAGAACCAAGAAACACAGAGAGTGAGAGAGCAGGTTAACAGAATGTTAAAATGCTCAAACAAAAACAATGCACTTAGCAGCTGATAGAAAGAATAGAAATACAAAATCAACAAAAACAGGTGGAAATCAGATGATTTGAGACAACAAATTTCGACTCTATTACAAGACACAGTACAGGTCAGCACTCTAAACCACTTTATTGACAATCTCAATAATGGCATAGAAACAATTAACTTCCTGTCCAATTCTTTGAAGAAAGAACAAAAAATTTAATCTATTAATCTTTTACATTGAACATTTTACCGACAATATTGGCAACGTTAACTACAAAATACTGATAAATATAGAAACTTCCGCTTGGTATAACGTAGCTTCTAATGAAATATTCCTAATGCCCCACATTCCTATGAATACAATTGAACAACAAACTTTCATAATTGCACCATACCCCGACAATACTGGCCAAATTATTAACGAAAATATATAGAAGGAAAATTCTATTTACATAACAACTATGTTCTAAATACACTAACGAGGAATATTGCCAAACATCATTGCATAGCTAACATTATAGAACACGAAACACAAACTTGGACTTTTCAAAAATTTCGTAAACAATCTTATATTCATTACATTAAACCAATTATACTTATAACCTGGAATATGAAAAGAGAAGAAATTTATTACAATTATAACGGTCAAGAGATTTATATTGAAAATAATTAAATTATAAAAGTATCCAAAGTCGAACCAATGACACACACCTACTAATGATACCCAGATGAAATGATTTTGTTAAACAATAAGAACAACACAATTTACAGACACAATAAATATTGGAAAAGAGACAGAACCAAAAACAGAACTAGTTGAAATTGAAAATCCAGTACCACAATTATATCCAGAAATAATCGCTTGAGAATAAGCTAATATCTAAAAGGTGGGGGAGTAACATATTCATCAACATATATTCTTCATATAAAAAAGCTAAAGCAGATCTTTTGAAAAGCTTCACTCTTAAAAACCTTTATAGATAAAATTCTCCCAAGACACCAACCGGTTAACGGTAACAAGCGTTAATCGTTAGGATCTGAGAATTGGAACAGAATTGTTTATCGTTACGATTTCAAGCGGTTGGGGACAATCGTTTGTTATTGTTTTAGAGTCAGTGGTTTGGTTTACGATCCGTAAAATAGTACTTTGAATTATGGGGTGATTTGAAACATGATTCTAGGTAATGTGTGTATATGAGCTTTACAATAGTGCACTTTGTTTTATTCTAATTTACAATTATATTATTTGTGGTTGGGGAGTTTTATGTGTGGGTGTATTAAGCTAAGACCCTTATAATTCTTCAAATAAAATTAATTTGATTTATATTATTCAAAGAAGACCGTGATATCGTTGGATAGCAAAAAAAAACTGCAACGCAGCGCAGCATCACCATAGCAATTACCGACGTGGGCGATGGTACTCAAAAGTGGCTTGCGCAGAGGATATAGACAACAGTGGCGGAAACCAAACATTAATTTTTAAGTGCGTAAGGTATGGCTATCCCTGTGCATCCCTTTTGATAAATGCAAGGCAAGTCAACTGTTCCCGAAGATCGCTGATAACAAAGAAGTTGGTGAAAAGAAAAAAATAAATAATCATAGTGGCATAGGGCTGCGCATAAAAAATCGCAAAGCCGAAATTTACAAAGTTAATTTCATTTTTTAATTCCACTTGCAACGTATTTTAAAAAATAAAAAAAATATTTCAATTGCATTAAATGCACGCTCGCTAAGCAAGCAGTGAAAATGCTTTATGCGTGTGTACGCTAACGTACTCAATTTTAGCGTTAGCAACTGAAAGAGAGCCATGACATTTGTCAAAGCGAATACAAAGCTTTCGCAAGTGCGTAAGTGCGAGCAAGATTGCGAATGTTGTTGCTGTTTTGTTCCTGTGAACGAAGCAGTGATTTATATTGCGTTCTTTGTCATACATACAAAATAAAGAGCTGCTTGAATTAACTCGATTTTACAGATGAAACATTTGTGTTGATACTGAATTGAAATTAGTCCGATAAATGAAAATATGGATTTTACTGCTTTGGTGGTGTGGAAATCTCGAAATAATTTAATTAATAATATTTATATTAACCTTTAATATAAATATTTCTGAAACTTTAACGGTGGGCCTGCGTCCGAGCAAAGCAAGTACATTTTAATTTTGTAATGACCACCACTGTGCTGTGTAAGTCAAGGAGAGTTTGGCACAATAGGCGTTTAAAAAACTGCAGTCCCTAACTGATAACACTTGCGCGTTGCTTTAAGAACTGTCTGGTTTATTAATTTGTAAGGGTTTGTAGAGGATGTCTTATGTACTATTTTGTGGAGACCACCGCATTGTTTTTGCACGGTCATCCTTGTCTACTTGTTATTCTATGGGATCTTAGGTAATGTTAGATAGAACTATAGCTTCATATTGTTAATGATACCGAGAGCTCAGTAAATGGTTTAAGTATAATCTTGGATCATAAGCTGAAGTTTAATAAACATATTGATGTTTCGGTCAATAAAGCAATGGGAGTTCTTGGGGTTTATTAAGCGTTGGTACAAGGAACTATATGATCCTTGTATTACTAGACTCTTATATACATCTCTTGTTCGTCCGATTCTTGAGTATGGGTCATGCATTTGGTCCCCTCAATACGAATCACATTGTGCCAGAATAGAATCAGTTCAAAAACAATTTTTAATATTTGCTCTTCGCGACTTGAGCTGGAACTCTGAAATCACATTTCCTTCTTACTCTAGTAGACTCCGATTAATTAATCTCCCCTCTCACTAATCGTAGAATTATGCGTGGAGTAATCTTCGTTCATAAATTAGTACGGAGTCAAGTTGACTCAGTTAGTTTATTGGACGAAATTACTTTTAACTTACCTTTTAGACTAACTCGTAACTTTATTATATCTTACTAATCTAACTAATTAATATTTCTCTAATTTTACCGTGGTCTGATTGAGTTTTTCTGGGTTTTCCCCAATCCTTGCAACAAATGTTGGAGCAATCGGTTTATCTTTTTAATTTCGTCAGCTCTATCCTATTGAATTTCCGAATAAGCAGAATCCACCAGGTCCTCCTAAGCATAACCTAACTTAAAAGGTTGATGCACCTATAATGTTGTTGAGAAACGTATCACTAACCTATTAGCCAACATGCAATTAAAATTTCTGCCTCACAAATGATGCCTTCATGCAGTAGCGAATTTCTTAATGTCACGCCTGTCGTTCCAGTAGCCAATACCTTGACTACGGTGCCGCCTCGCCTGTCAAGGCATTCCAACTCCGAGCTAAGTCGCGATGCAAGTCGCAGCGTTAAAGCTAGTGTGTAAGCACGATTGCCTATCCCTAAATGATAACACTTGCGCGTTGCTTTAAGAACTGTCTGGTTTATTAATTTGTGAGGGTTTGTATAGGATGTCTTATGTACTATTTCGTGGAGACCACCGCATTGTTTCTGCACGGTCGTCCTTGTCTACTTATTATTCTATGGGATCTTAGGTAATGTTAGATAGAGCCAACTATAGCTTCATATTGTTAATGATACCGAGAGCTCAGTAAATGATTTAAGTATAATCCTGGATCATAAGCTGAAGTTTAATAAACAATTTTGGTAAAAAGCAATGGGAGTTCTTGGGTTTATTAAGCGTTGGTACAAGGAATTATATGATCCTTGTATAACTAGACTCTTATATACATCTCTTGTTCGTCCGATTCTTGAGTATGGGTCAATACGAATCACATCGTGCCAGAATAGAATCAGTTCAAAAACAATTTTTAATATTTGCTCTTCGCGACTTGAGCTGGAACTCTGAAATCACATTTCCTTCTTACTTTAGTAGACTCCGATTAATTAATCTCCCCCTCTCACTAATCGTAGAATTATGCTTGGTGTAATCTTCGTTCATCAATTACTACGGGGTCTCAGTTAGTAGATTGAACAAAATAACTTTTAACATACCTTATAGACCTACTCGTAACTTTAACCCCTTATATCTTCAGCATTGCACCACTAATTGGGCTTTACATGAACCTTTTCGTATTATGTGTGCTGACTATAACAATCTGTAGCATACGATTAGTCTGGAGTGTGCTTCACAAACTATTAAGGCCTATATATTATTATATCTTACTAATCTAACTAATATTTCTTTAATTCTACCTTGGTCTAATTGGGTTTTTCTGGGTTTTCCCAATCATTGCAACAAATGTTGAACCAATTGGTTTACCTTTTTTAATTTTTTATATACCCCGAGAATATAATATAATCTATATATATAAAATGCTTTGTCCTCACTGACTGATATATCACAGCCATGGCCAAACCACAAGTCCTAGAGACTTGAAGTTTTTTTTTAAAAATTTCCAGATTCGTATGGGTATTTTAATTTTCTAATTCCACCTGCAACCTATTTTAAAAATAAAAAAACATTATTTAAAAGGCATTAAATGCAAACTCGCTAAGCAAGCATTGAAAACGTTCAATGCGTGTGCACACGCATACATACACAATATTAGCGTGAGCAATTGAAAGAGAGCCAAGAGCAAGAGAGCCGTGGCATTTGTTTTTGTGTTTCGAGAGCAAGATCGCGAATGTTGTTGTTGTTTTGTTCCTGTGAACGAAGCGTGCTTTGTCATCAGTGTTGCCAATTTAGCTTTTCTCCCATCAGATCTGACGGTTTTGAAAGTCGGGGGAAGGCTTTTATTTTTGTCCAATCTGGCGGCTTCTTCCTGAAAAAGGTTGGCAACACTGTTCGTCATACATACTAAATACTTGAATTATCTCGATTTTACATATGAGACATTTGTGTTGATACTGAATTGTATAAGTTGGCAGCGCGACATTAGTGCGATAATTGGAAATATGCATTTTATCGCTTTGGTATTGTGGAAATATCGAAATAATTTAAATAATAATATTTATATTAACCTTTTAATATAAATATTTCTGAAACTTTAAGTGTGTGTGTGCGTCCGAGCAAAGCAAGGACGCAAAAGCGGGACCTCTAGTATAAGATAAAATCAGAAGCTCTTAATAGCTTAAATTTTCTCCTGCAATTTATTTTTGAAAATAAGAAATATGTATTAAATCGAATTAAAAATGCATGTTCGCAAAATCAATTTGTCAATCCGTAAAGCATTACGGGCTTATGAAAGAAGGGGAAATATATTGATAAATTTGATATTCCGCAAGGAAATCGGTTAATTTTTGACAAAGTTATGAAATTTTTTTGACAATAAAGTAAGAAAAATTTTGCTTTCGAGTTTCCAATAGATGGCGCCACTAACAATAGATGGCGCCACTAACAATAGATGGCGCCACCTCTATAGTGGTTTGAAATTGACGAACTAATTGAAATAATAGTATTTCTGATACTTTAAGTGGGGATCTGCGTCCGAGCAAAGCAAGGACGCAAAAGCGGGTCCACTAGTAGTAATTCTCTTAAAGATATTTTCGCTCTTTACCGACTTCAACTCGCCTAAACGCGAACACGTCCCTTAACATTTAGTTCAGTTCTGAGTTTACTATCAACTGCGGTAGCTTCGCTAAAGCCCCTTCAACTGTGAAGTCCATTGTCCAACTAAGTGATTATCGAAAGGCTCTAGTTCTTTTCCTAATACTTGAAAATAAATAAAGTGTTTATAAAATAAAACCTTATAAAACATAGAAAAATTAAAGAATGTAAACACGAATTTAATACATACTTTAATAACTTCCTTATTAATAATAGAGATGTGGTATGCGCACATATAAAAGATTCACTGTACTTGAATACAGTGTATCTAAGCGAAAATACATTGTAACATATGTTGCAATGTTTACGCTATCAATCTGACCTCAATTTGCAACATGATCTTGCACTTGAATGCAATTGAGTCCCTTGACATTTATTGCAGAGTTAGGGACACACAAATAATACAATGCCGAAAATACAGCACTTTTCCACTCTTAGAAACCAAACACCAATAAGAAATACATAAGAACGCCGCTCCGCTGATGGCGTCACTCGCATCGTCGCCTTGCGGTTTAGAATAATATATATAGCACTAGAATTGTAATACCAAAAAGTTGGAATAAAGACAACACGTTTTACAAAATTTACAAATTGCACAATAAACTCTTCCAGCTTGATCTAAAATGGTCCGTCAAATCAATATTGATTCACCAAAAAACAAAATGATCTATCCGAATAAAGAAATTTATAAAGGAATATTGGAAAAACTATTTCGAATTATCAACAGACATTTCTCTGAATTTTAAACAATATTGATAATAATAGTAAACCTGAACAATATCAAAACAGAATTGCTAATTGACTATAAAACCGATGACATATCAGTCCAAGAAATAAACAAAGTGCGGCAGGAAATGATAATAGAAAAATTACAAAAGAACTTACCCCAATTATTTAAAACACAATACAATTATTTAAAACACATGTTTGGACTTAATGTTTGACTTCCACAAAATAGAACAATTAGATCAATCAAAAAATATTACGTCTTTTTTAACGAGCATTTTCGGCATTAGACTCCGCACACGCACGTCATCGGTTGTCCCGAAAATCACATGATCAAAAAACTTAGCAAACGTTTT
Source organism: Drosophila sp. st01m (assembly GCA_018901795.1). Classification (NCBI taxonomy): domain Eukaryota; kingdom Metazoa; phylum Arthropoda; class Insecta; order Diptera; family Drosophilidae; genus Drosophila; species Drosophila sp. st01m. The sequence continues at coordinate 25,509 of JAEIFG010000496.1, read as the reverse complement.
CGCTTTGGGTGGGAAGCAAAACCTTAAACTACATCGACAAAAATGCAGATTCTTGATGTGACTTTTCTAGGTCACAAATGTACTGATCAAGGTATTTTATCAGATCACAAAAAATACGATGTCATTGAAAAATATCCAGTCCCTACGGACGCAGAGTTTTGATCATAACAGATGCCAGTAAGTTAGCGTGCGGGGCAGATCTAACTCTAACATATGGAGATAAACAATTGCCCGTAGCATAAGCTTATCGATTATTTCCAGAAGGAAAGCAGTAAAAGTTCAACCGAATAGAATTTGACAGCAATACAATGGGCAATAACACACTATCGACCTTATATATGTAAAGTGTTAATTTGTATATTACAAATTTATGTTTTCGTCCATGTTGGTTGATGCTTCTATTTTATCACGCTGCAACACTGCGACCTTTCTCTAGCTTGCAGTGATACTCAATCGGCTACTGCTAAACTGCTCATCTCTGACCAGCTTACATATATATGGTCAACATTTCACAGTACAGTATGAGTTTACTATAGAATTTATCAAATGAAAAGACAATTTCGTTGCTTATGCGTTATCACCCATAATTTTTTATTTTTTTGGTATAGATTACCAATTAGATTTGACACACAAATGTGATTTCCTAATTCTTTAACTACAAAATTTAATTATCCAATAAAAATGACCACTTATTCACACTTGTCTTAATAATACCATAAATTTTCCAACTCGATCTAAAATGGTCCGTCAAATTAATATTGTTTCACCAGAAAACATAAATTAATAAAGGATTATTCATTGAAAATACTATTTCGAATAATCAACAAACATTTGTCTGAATTTAAACATAACATAATAATAGTAAACCAAAAACAATACCCAAAAACCGATAAAAACAAAACCGATTACATATCAGTCCAAAAAATTAGCAAAGAGGGCCAGGAAATATTGATAGAAAAATTACAAAAGAACTTTCCCCAATTATTTAAAACATAACTGAATGATCTCTGCACCAAGTATACTGACATATTCGGACTTGAAATCGAATCAATAACAACCAAAATTTTTTATAAACAGAATACCTCATACTCATAAAGAAGAAGTAAATAGACAAGTCGAAATACTCATCTCGGACAAAATAGAACAACCTCTGTATCAGAATACAAAAGCAAAACATTTCAACAAAGGTATTACCGGGTTCCGATTCCAAAAGTTGGCGATTAATGATAGACTACCGTAGAATAAATAAAAAATTATTTTCAGAAAAATTTCCGTTGCCAAGAATAGATAAGATTCTGGATCAACTTGGAAGAGCTAAATATTTTTTCATGTTTGGACTTAATGGCTGGTTTCCAACCAAATAGAACTAAAAGATCAATCAAAAAACATTACGTCTTTTTAACGAGCATTTTCGGCATTACACTGCGGACAAGCATTCTTGTACATGGATGACTAAATCGTCATCGGTTGTCCCGACAATCACATGATCAAAAATTTAGCAAACGTTTCTGATTTGGGTAGGAAGCACTACCTTAAACTACATCGAGAAAAATTCCGATTCTTGAGATTCTTTTCTAGGTGACTTTTCTAGGTCACAAAAAATACGATATCATTGAAAAATATCCAGTCCCTACGGACTCTGATAGAGCTATTGAATGTCAAAACGCATTCGATTATTTTAAAGAAGCTCAAATAAAACCTACTTTACTAAAATACCTATATTTAAGATAAAAATTTTGATCTTAACAGATGCCAGTAAGTTAGCATGTGGATCAGATTTAACTCAAACATATGGCGATAAACAATTGCCTGTAGCATATGCTTGTCGATTATTTGCAAAAGGAGAAAGAAATTAAAGTATAACCGAATAGAATTTGACAGCAATTCAATGGGCAATAACACACTATATATTAAAAATTTATGTTTATGCTCATGTTGGTTAATGTTTCGATTTTTTTCACGCTGGAACTGCGACATTTCTCTAGCTTGCAGTGTTGCTCAATCGGCTACTGCTAAACTGCTCATCTCTGACCAGCTTACATATATATGGTCAACATTTCACAGTACAGTACGAGTTTACTATAGAATTTAGCAAAATAAAAGACATTTTCGTTGCTAATGCGTTCGCATCACAATAACAGAAATAAAAAAATATGTTAACTAAAATTCTGAAAGTTACTAGCCAAATCCAAAGTCCACTTAATATATACTGCACAGGAAAAGATAAAGTTGATTTGCATAAGCAATCTGTAAATAAAGCTTTTTAGACAATTGGACGCGATATCACAAATTATGTGAAAAAATGGTCTCTGTGTTCAGTTATGATTTTCTGTGCTCCGTGAGTTCAATCGCTTTCCTCCTATTAGAAAATGATTTAAAAGTTAAATTGTGCAATTGTGTTACTTGTGTGTCCGAGCAAAACAAGGACGCAAAAGCGGGACCTCTAGTGTAAATATAAATTTTAAATGTCCGCTGCTTATAGCCTGACAATAAATAAATAAATTTATAAGTGTTTATATAGTTGCGTATTTATGCAAATTCAACAAAATCATCTGATTTCTATTTGTTTTTGTTAATTTTGTGTTTCTTTCTTTCTATCAGCGGCTAAGTGCATTGTTTTTGTTTGAGCATTTAACATTCTATTAACTTCCTCTTTCACTCTCTGTGTTTCTTGGTTCTGCTCTTGTTACAACCTAGCGTCTGCAAGCGCACCGTTATCTTGCTCTCTTTTTATCTTTGTGTCGCTTTGTGTTTACTTTCTGCAATTAAGTGGCGGTTCATAACCAAAGCATTGTTTTTGTCGATCTTGTTTCTTGCTTTCGATTTGCATTCCCTTTAATTTCTCTCTTTTTGTATTCGCACTTGTAAATACCCTCTGTATCACAATGTCGTCTGATTTAGTCTGCTATTTTAATAAGTGCAATGTCACTGATTCGAGGCAGGAATTTACTTCCTGCTATTTCTGACCGGACCTGTCATTTAAAATGTATTGGTCTAACTGCTAAAGCCAAGGATTATCTTGATAAAAACATTGGCTTGAGATGGCGCTGCGAAACTTGCCGGGACATTGAGGTGCAAGTTCGCAAACATATGGAGCGAACCAAAGAGAGTTTTAAAGACCTCTCTAAGCTTTTTCATAAAGCTAATGTAATTTTTTCGCATATGGAGAACTTATTTAGTAACTCGTCGTTACTAAATGAGCAATCTAAACGGAAAGACTAGTTCGTCTTCGCGCCATGCGCAGACTTCCATTTCTCTCCCACAACCAGAACTGGATCTGCAGCAAACGAAAAATACAAAATCTAAATCAAAATCTCATGTATTGCATACCAAACTGGATCTGTCAGAAGAGATAATGAGCAAACTGATAAAAGCTCAACAAGATCTTCTAAAAACGCAGCAACCCTTCTCGTCAAAACAGGGTGTTTGATGTAGGAGATGAGGTGCTTGTAAAAACAAACAGAAGGCTAGGAGACAAACTTTCCCCTTTATGCGTCGAACAAAAAGTTGAGGCAGATTTAGGAACCACAGTTCTTATTAAAGGGAGGGTGGTCCACAAGGACAACCTCAAGTAGTCATTTCATTCCTGACGCTCGCAGCCTTGCAGGTTTTTACCTTTTATTTGTTTGGCCGTCTTGGCATTTTATACCATTATTAGTTTAGTTTAGCCGTTTGGCATTCTTTTTCTTCATTATTATTAATTTAAGTTTTTTTCCCTCTAGGGATTTTTATATTATCATACTCCTTACTAGACTAACAGAATACGAACTAATAAAATCAAATAACCGACAGATACAGATAAGTACGAAGACACAGGAACAAATAAACGCTCTAACAGACACCATAAACAAAATTCTGAAAGTAAAAAGGTCCGAAGAAATTGACACAGGTCACTTATACGAAACCCTACTGGCAAGAAATAAAATGTTGACTCTTGAGCTTCAAAATTTAATGATTGCAATAAACTTGGCAAAAATCAATGTAATTAATTCCGCTATTCTAGATAGTAACAATATAGAGACGATTCTGGATGAAAGTTTTGCAGATATAACCATAACACAATTGGTCAATGTAGCTAACATTAAGGTACTCGTTAGTTCTAATATTACACACATTATTACTGAATTTCCTAAACCTAAGTTAGTTTGTAAGAAGGTCATTTTATTCCCGGTCGCACATGCAGGCGTAATTCTGCAATTATAAGACAACATAGTAGCGGATTGTAACGGAGAAATCATTGCTGTTACTTCATGTTTTGCGGAGCACCTGCCGTCATGAAAATTTCTGCGCTCAAGGACTACACTCGGACACTAAAGCCCATTATAACACACAGCCCAACCACATGAATGCTATTGTCTCCATCGATGAAGGCATTGTTGTAATCAACGACAGCATCGCACGAGTAACCTATGACGATGGCCTTGAATACCTTCTCAACGGTACGCATCTTGTCACTTTCGAGCGCATCGCTTACGTAAACAGCACCAAATTTGTCAACGTCAACGGTGTATCAAGAAGACGACCGAAGATTGCTGCTGCCTCTATGTTAAACCTGTCCATGGCAACGAGACCTGTCGGAGTAGCGTTCCTGTGCCTATTGTTGGTTGGTGCAGCTATAGGACTTAACTACTGGTCCAGACGCAGGCGTGAAAAGAAGTTTGCTGACGCTGTCAATGAAGTGGTGAAGAAAATGCGCATGACCGAGGACGGCCATGACTTGAGGGAGGGAGTAGTTAACAGCGGTTAACGATCCCAAAGTTCGAGGATTTTAGAACACTGAAATTGGCAAAATGTTGTTGTTCTGTAAAAGTTGAATAACCTCAACCTATTAACTGACAATTAAACAGTGTTGCCACATTGACAGCACAAATACACCACGCCACGTTATTGGCCTCTAGAAGGCACAAAAGTCGGACGAACGGAAAGTGGCGCTACACTACTGATAGAGCATATTCGACATATCCAAAATATAAAAGTAGAAACAGTTGTGTAGAGAGAGCTCAACCGGGGTCACCAGTGCAGTGTCCGTGGCCAATATAAATAAAGAGAACATTAGTGTATTTGACTGTTTACTTTACTTATTCATACCAACGCCTTCGAAGACTGACGTTATCTTGTATGCCTATGTATTATTTCTGACTGTCAGATGCGCTCACGTGGTATTTTTAGTGTGTTGCGACCCTTTTCAAGTGATTTGTCGCACATCAGGAAGCGCACACCAAGGGTTCTTCTTTTATTACAGGTCTTTTGGCAGGACATTTTCGTCAAGCTCTATCCTATTGCATTTCTGAAAAAGCAGAATCCACCAGGTCCTCCTCAGCATAACCTAATTTTAAAGCTTGGTACACCTATAATGTTGTTGAGAAACCTATCACCAACCTATTAGCCAACATGTAATTGAAATTTCTGCCTCACAATTGATCCCTTCATGCAGTAGCGAAATTCTTAATGTCACGCCTGTCGTTCCGGTAGTCAATACGTTGACTACCGTGCCGCCTCGCCTGTCAAGGCATTCCTACTCCGGAACCTTAGAGACATGTGTTTGTCTATAGGCTTTCTAAAGATATTAAAGCTAATATCCTTAACATATTGCCAGATGCTGATATTTCGGTGGATAAATTTAACTTTAACTATCATATAGAAATCTCCTCTTTCAAAATATCGTGCTCGGAAGATGTTTTTGCTAATATTTGTCAGCAAAGCTTTTGGCCCAAACGTGTCTTTGTGGCCAAGTACAAAGGAAATGTAAATCGAAAGAAAGATCGGATCCCGATCCTTGGTGTTGGCTCCGCTCTACCTATTATTTCCTCAAACGTAGTTCCAAAAAACTAATTTCTACTATCTCTGTAGCGTACCAAAACGTAAGAGGTCTAAATAGTAAGTTATCTAGCTTGTTTCTTAACAGTCATTCCTTTGACTTTGATGTTCTCTGCTTTACTGAGACCTGGCTTAAGCCTGTGATATCTGATTTTTCAATTCTTTCTTCCAATTATACTATATATAGGTGTGATCGTTTAATTCGAAAAGGTGGTGGTGTACTGGTGGCTGTTGACGCCAATCTCTTCTCGAAACCAATACCAATCTCATTTGATTCCGACATTGAGTTCATTTGGGTGAAATTATCTTTAAAGAAATTTTCTATACTTTCAAAAAATTAACTCATAGTGATCCTCTCTCTGATAGGTTGTTGCAAGTGGATTTAAATGCCATGTTTCTTTCGTGCCAAACCAATTTACTTAATCTTAACAGTGCTAAATCTAAAGTTATGAGTTTCTATAGATCTTTTCGCCATATTCGGTCAATAAAGCAATGGGAGTTCTTGGGTTTATTAAGCGTTGGTCCAAGGAATTTGATGATCCTTATATTACTAGACTCTAATATACAGCTCTTGTTCCCCTCAATACGAATCACATCAAAAACAATTTTTAACATTTGCTCTTCGTGGCTTGAGCTCGAACACTTAAATCCCTTTTCCTTCTTACTCTAGTAGACTCCAAATAATTAATCTCCCCTCTCTCACTAATCGTAGATTTAGGCTTGGAGTAATCTTCGTTCATAAATAACTACGGGGTCAAGTTGACTCAGTTAGTTTATTAGACAAAATAACTTTTAACATACCTTTTAGACCTACTCGTATCTTAAATCCCTTATATCTTCAGCATTGCACCACTATTTGGGCTTTGCATGAACCTTTTTGTATTATGTATGCTGACTATAACAATCTGCACCGTACGATTAGTTTGGAGTGTGCTTTACTTACTATTAAGGGCTCTATATTATTATATCTTCCTAATCTAACTAACTAATATTTCTCAAATTCTACCTTGGTTTGATTGGGTTTTTCTGGATTTTCCCCAATCCTTGCAACAAATGTTGGTTTATCTTTTTTATTTTTTTATATATCCCTAGAATATAAAATAATATATTATTGTTTTTACTTATTATTAATAAATTTTATTTTTTGAAATGTAAATATAAATTAAAAATGTCGACAATAAAAGAAATAAATAAATAAATGTGAACCTTTTTTTTATTTCGAAGTCAAAATTATCTGATCGGTTCTTCGCCAGTTCCGACATGTCAATGAGGTGTTTAGTATGGACGGTAGTTCAACGTGAGCAGTCGCCAGCAATGTAGCATTTCCGGCATGTAGTAGTTCCATCGTCACGACGACTGTACTAAAACAATGCGTTGGTCGCCACTAACATAGTACATAAGACATCTTATAAAAACCCACACAAATTGAATAAACGAGACAGTTCTTAAAGCAACGCAAGAGTGTTATTATTTAGGGATTGGCAAGCGTGCTTACACACTCATTCTTACGCTGCGACTAACATCTAGACTTAGTTCAAGTGCAGATTTGCATGCAGATGGCTTAACTTGAATGGAGCTTCAAGCGAAAAATTTATGTACCAATGATCGCAACGATGAATTGCCGAAAAGAATATTTTGTAGATTAGGTAGATTTGATATCAGTAGATCTACGAAGTTTAGACAAGTATTAAATAATTGATCCCAAACAAGTAACGAATAACGAAATCACAAACAAATATATACAACTAAAATAATTAAAGACAAACTTATCAACCTATTCCACAAAATCAAATACCGTTGTATAGACAAAAATATAGTTTCAATCCAAATTATATTTCACGACCACATTTATCTCAAAACCAAGAATACAAAATTGAAGAAATCAAAGAAATTAAACTAGAATACCATGAATGACTAGGTAATACTAAAAAACCAATAAAACCAATATATTTCCCCGACTATCACATAATTAATAAATGTGAAATTTGAAAACTTGTTAAAGCAGAACATGGATTTACTAAATTACCGATGGAAATTACATCGAAACTTAATAAAATCAGAGAAAAGAAAATGAATAATAGAAGAAATTATTTGACTTGCATTGACGTTTATTCCAAATTCATGATGGCCGTAGAAACAGAAGCATGAATATGGGTCGATGTAAAAGTGGCTTTACTTACAATTTTCAACACAATGGGAAACCCAAGTGATTTTAATCAGATAGAGGTACAGGAATGAACTGTTTAAGTCTTCGAAATTGGTTAGAATCCAAAAATGTTGCCATAGAAAACAACAACCAAAAATATTAAACATACAGGTACAGAAATGCAGGAAATAGCTTACATGAAGACAACGACAGTGAAGCTGATACGACTTTAGCAACCATACACAGGACGGGAACCAGTGCATTCAAATAACAGAATGACCAATTAACCACTCCAATAGACAAATAATGTTAAAAGGTGATCAGTTCAAAGTTACGGTGAAATCCACTCATACAAAAAATTAATAATAATGGAAACTACTAGTTTTAGACCAATAGACCACATTACTAAAGAAGTAAATTATTATGTTAAGAAATAAAAGAACTAATAAACTATTTGCATACGCAGCATAATTGCAGCAGCAGAACTATACAAATGCGGAGGAGTTAAACCAATACCAGCTAGATTTTCAACTTCCACAATTATATTAACTATCGAAAATGAACGTTGTAAATGCCTAACAGATACTGGGTCAAAAGTCAGATTTTGTACTCCAAATATTTGGAAAAATGTAGAGTCAATTAAATTGACCAATTCACTGAAACAATTGAACAGGAACAATTGATATAACACACAAGAAATACATTAAATTTCCGAGTGTGCAGAGACTTACTAGAACAGTGGCACGCAAGTGTTGATTTTACAAAAGGATAATAAACTTTAAATAAATCAGACTATTCACTTATCAGTTCCCACCATGAACACAAAATTGAAGAAATCAAAGAAATTAAACTAGAATACCATGAATGACTAGGTAATACTAAAAAAAACAATAAAACCAATATATTTCCCCGACTATCACATAAATAATAAATGTGAAATTTGAAAACTTGTTAAAGCAGAACATGGATTTACTAAATTACCGATGGAAATTACATCGAAACTTAATAAAATCAGAAAAAGAAAATGAATAATAGAAGAAATTATTTGACTTGCATTGACGTTTATTCCAAATTCATGATGGCCGTAGAAACAGAAGCATGAATATGGGTCGATGTAAAAGTGGCTTTACTTACAATTTTCAACACAATGGGAAACCCAAGTGATTTTAATCAGATAGAGGTACAGGAATTAACTGTTTAAGTCTTTGAAATTGGTTAGAATCCAAAAATGTTGCCATAGAAAACAACAACCAAAAATATTGAACATACAGGTACAGAAATGCAGGAAATAGCTTACATGAAGACAACGACAGTGAAGCTGATACGCCTTTAGCAACAATACACAGTGCATCAGAGGACGGGAACCAGTGCATTCAAATAACAGAATGACCAATTAACCACTCCAATAAACAAATAATGTTAAAAGGTGATCTGTTCAAAGTTACGGTGAAATCCACTCATACAAAAAATAAATAATAATGGAAACTACTAGTTTTAGACCAATAGACCACATTACTAAAGAAGTAAATTATTATGTTAAGAAATAAAAGAACTAATAAACTATTTGCATACGCAGCATAATGGCAGCAGCAGAACTATACAAATGCGGAGGAGTTAAACCAATACCAGCTAGATTTTCAACTTCCACAATTATATTAACTAATGTAAATGCCTAACAGATACTGGGTCAAACGTCAGATTTTGTACTCCAAATATTTGGATAAATGTAGAGCCCATTAAATTGACCAATCCACTAAAAGTCAGCACTTTGGCAGGAACAATTTATATACTACACATAAAATACATTAAATTTCCAAGTTGGCTGAGTTCAGCAGCTAAAATGTATGTTCATCATTTTTCTGATAACCATGATAGGCAGATACTTACTAGAACAGTGGCACGCAAGTGTTGAAAAAGAATTTATGCTAGAACACCATGAATGACTATGTAATATTAAAAATACAAATAGAATAGAGACAGTGAACCAGTACTACTGGAAATACATTCATACTTTCATTCAATACAAAACCACTGACGGGGCCGAATTATCTTTTACAACAAGCATTAAATACGAAATAAAAACAAAAATAGATGAACCAATCTACAGATAGAGTTACAGGAATCACAGCTTAAATCTTCGAAAAACAAACAAAATAGGAATAGCAGACATCGAACGAATTCATAAGACTATTAGCGAAAAAGTTAGGGTTGTATAGACAACAAAAAATATTGAAGTTACAGGTACAGAAGTGCAGGAAATAGCTTTCACTTATAGCAATAAAACAGGGAAATAAAAAAATCCGAAATAGACAAAATAAATTGAATGAGATTACACCACAAATTTCAAAGAATTTGCAGAAACCAAAAATCTCACAGCCCATTCAGAAAAAACGCTAAAGTTACACAAATGGGCAACAGTCGATACGAAATTCAAATCCGAGGACTCAAGACAGTTCATTACAAAACTGCATTTCACTCGAAAAAGAAAATAAGCAAATTTAAATATTACAGGGAACCACACGAAACCCTTCCGTACAATGATGACGATGACAATAATTATGTTGGTAATACAATTAATCTGGAGTCAGACAATACAGAGAACGGAAAGCAAAACAAATAATGGATTCATTTTACTAGAAGTTGATAAGACAAATCTAACATATAATTTCTCGCACATTTTTATTCATTATTAGAGACCTACAACAATTTTATCATAACAGTTAACAAAACAATAACTAAGAATTTAGATTGGGAGCTACACAACTAGATTTACAAGTGAAATTACTAAGACAGATAGACAAAAAAAGGTTTAATGAACTTTATGAAAAAACTTTCAAGTACTTGTATGGAACTTTAGATGCTGATGACTTGGAAGATTTTAATAAAAATATCAACGATATTAGAAAAAATAAGATCAGTATTGACAAAATTAATAAAGTAATTAACATAATTAATAATGATCTTAAATATATGTTCGCAAGAAAACCGATCCCCAAAAGCAATAATAGCCCGTGAACAAATAGAAAGACTATTAGAGTATATTGATGAAATTGAAATGAATATGCAACTGGAAAGGTGTGGTTTATTAGATCCAAAACTTCTAAATAATGAAACAACTTTTCAAGTAAATAAGGATCAACTCATACATGTTGAAACATCGGTTTGGCTATCGTCAGATAAATTATATTGCAAATTCCATCAAAATCATTTGAAAATCCAGTGTATAGAGTGGAACCCTAGCCAGATATTAATGAAAATCTTATTGAGCACACATTATAAACAAATATTGTATCTACCTCCATAAAGAAAATGTAATAGATATTAAGTCAAAGACATTAATTACAGACAAATGTATAACATCAATTAATAAAAAATCAGAAAATCAATGTAAACTTAAACAGGGACAAGCACCCCCAATTAAATACATTTATCCTAGTTATTTAATCAATATATATAAAATGCTTTGTCCTGTCTGACTGACTGATATATCACAGCCATGGCCAAACCAACTAGAAACTTGATATTTTTTTAAAAAAATCAGAAAAATATTTTTTGAGATTCGTATGCGTATTCCACCTGAAAGCTATTTAAGAAAATAAAAAATATTATTTAAATTGCATTAAATGCACGCTCGGTAAGCCTGCATTGAAATCGTTCAATGCGTGTGTACATACATACACAATTTTGGTGAACAACTTAAAGATAGCCATGGCGTTTGTTTTTGTTCGCGAGCAAGATCGCGAGTGTTGTTGTTGTTTTATTTCTCTGAACGAAGCAGTGATTTATATTGCGTTCTTTGTCATAAATACAAAAAAAGGGGTGCTTGAAGTAAGTCGAAGTAATTTATATTGCGTTCTTTTACATATGAAACATTCGTGTTGATTCTGAATTGAATGAGTTGGCAGCGCCCACATTTGTGCGGTAAATGAAAATATGCATTTTTCGCTTTGTTTTAATCGCTTAATTATAATATTTATATTAACCTTTTAATATCAATATTTCTGAAACTTTAAGAATGGGACTGCGTGCGTGCAAAGCAAGGACGCAAAAGCGGTCCTCTAGTTAATTATAAATTAGCTCAAACGCAAATATTTACAGATTGTAGGCATAACCTTATTCGGTTTCAGGAAATCTGATAATTCAAGAAAATCAATGTGGAATACAAATTAATTATATCACAATTACAAACAAAGAAATCCAGCCATTCAAAAAAGTATTAATAATTGAAACTACTGATTTTAATCCAATATATCACATTACTAAAGGAATAAATTATTATGTTAAGAAATCGAATCGGCATGAAATAATTTTGTATATTATAAATATTGTAATAATTTTATTAGCGGCCAACTCAGCACATGAAGAATCTCACGACCAAGGCATCGACAGATCAAATTTCATAAACAAAAGAACTAATTAACTATTTGCATAGGCAGCATAATCGCCTCTTTCAACAAGAGCACTTACGCAGCATAATATTGCGCCAATCTACTATGTTAAAAATTTTGGTATTAATGTAATTTTTTTTTTGAGACTGATATTTTAATGCTGCTTTCATTTTTTGATTTCTTAGTAACAAGATAGCATACAAATAATTTTAGAACATTTTTACGAGTTATCGTTTCCTTTTGTGTTATGGTTACAAAACTTTCATCCAGAATCGTCTCTTTATCGTTACTATCTAAAATAGCAGAATTAATTACATTGATTTTTGCCAAGTTTATTGCAATCATTAAATGTTGAAGCTCAAGAGTCAATATTTTAGTTTTTTCCATAGGGTTTCGTATAAATGACCTGTGTCAATTTCTTCGGACCTTTTTACTTTCAGTATTTTGTTTACGGTGTCTGTTAGAGCGTTCATTTGTTCCTGTGTCTTCGTATTTATCTGTATCTGTCCGTTATTTGATTTTATTAGTTCGTATTCTGTAAGTCTAGTAAGGAGTATGATAACATAAAAATCCCTAGGGGGAAAAACTAAACTAATAATGGTAAAAAATGCCAAGAAGGCCAATCAAAAAAAAAACCTGCAAGGCTGCGAGCGTCAGGAATGAAATGACTACTTGAGGTTGTCCTTGTGGACCACCCTCCCTTTAATAAGAATCGTGGTTCCTAAATCTGCCTCAACCTTTTGTTCGACGCATAAAGGGGAAAGTTTGTCTCCTAGCCTTCTGTTTGTTTTCACAAGCACCTCATCTCCTACATCAAACACCCTGTTTTGGCGAGAAGGGTTGCTGCGTTTGAGAAGATTTTGTTAAGCCTTTATCAAGTATTACCATGATATTGTCAAATCTTGGCAAGTCAAAATTTTTAACAACACTAGATTTGAAAGCTGGTTACCACCAAATCACGCTTGCAGAGCAAGACAGAGAGAAGATTTTATTTTCTGTTAATGGGGGTAAATACAAATTCTGTTCCGTGCGGATGGTACCAACGACTGAGGTGTTGTAAGGCAACCGTTCTTCAGGGTCAGCAAAAGCTATGATTCTCTTTTCCATCATGGTTACAAATAAAACTTTTACCACTGATGCCATCAAATGTTGTTAGTTGCGGAAGAACAAAAAATGGAGTAGTGACTCCGAACAGAGATATGTGACATTTTTGTTTTATGCTGTTAAAGCCGTTCCGAAATGGTCGAATATAGTTTTTCGACGCCCCTGTGTGAACTAAAAATTTTAGTTTTCTCCCTGCAACGACTCGCTCGACGAATGGAAGCAGGGATGTTGGGCTAAAAAATTTAAAAACTCCTCCTGCGACAGGTGATTAATCAGCTGCCGCCTTTGGTCAGAAAAATCTATTGGAGCCAGCCAGAATTTTTTCCCTGCTTCCTTGGGTTTTCATTACTACCATCACCTTGTCCATTGAAGCGGCCTTGCACCTGATTCTGCTGTTTCTCTGCCAGCGCTTTTGCATAATTATGCGCAAAGGCATGCCTATCATGATTAGCCTCAACTTCTTGGGCAAGAGCCGGAGCCGAAGGTAAGTCTCTTGGCTGGGCGGAGAAAAGTACGTCAGTGAGATTTTTCCTCAATCCGGAAATGAAAACACGCAGAGCATCACCACGATATATTTCGTTCATGAATTGAGCCGTGGATGATTTATGTGTCGTGATTGTCTTGTTCGTCAGAAGGGTGAGTTTTTTCTCAACCTCTTCATAGAACTCGATTATAGTCATTGGCCCTATGAATTGCAATTGGGAGAGGGGGTGTTCGTAGCAATTTGCCTACTTCGTCAAGAGCAGAATAACTCATGCGCAATGTCGTTTTTATACAGAATAATTAAATTGCAATTTATTGTCAAAAGACTGAAAGCAAAAGTCAAAAAAGATAAAGACAAATTTAAGTTGCAGCAAGAAACAAATATGCCGAAGCAAACGTACAACAACAACAATAAATATATTGCTGACGCGCACGCTTGCTCAACGGTCGCTGTTGACAAAAACAAAAAATTGCTCAAGTTTTACACTGCAGCGCGGCTGACTTTTTGCAATGTAAGCCAAAAGGCGTGTGAAAAATTAATTGTTTGTTAATAAAAAAATTTGTTGCATTTATGTTTGCAACAATAACTATGGCTTGAATCACTTAATAAATTTAAATTAAAACTTAATTTTTTCTTTTGTTATATTTTCTTATCTTTTATTTTTATTTTAATATTTTTTTTACTGCTCCAGTAGTTTTTCTGTTATTTACTGTCTTCCCAGCGTCTTCTCCAATGACTTCTTTAATGTTGGTTGTTTAACTTTTATTCTTCGCTCTCCGCTGCTCAAAGCAGACCACTTTGGTGTAATGTTTATTTTTTTTTTTTTTTAATTGCCTGTATTTTTTCTCGTGGCTGTGAGTTGTTATTTTTGTTGTTTAGAGTTTCGAATTTTCTAGTGTGAGCAATCAATCGGCTGCACACTATCATTGTCACTTGTGTATTTTTGATTCCGCACACAAAGTAAAATGTTTTGCGAGACGAAGTCCAGAGAAGTTTTTTATTTTATTTAGACGACGGACTAAAAGAATGTTTGATTTTACCCCGTGAGTTGTAATGTCCGCACAAGGTTTTGTTTTTCTTTAAAGTTTTGGTGCACAATAATGTTTTGTTTAAAAAATATTGTTGCTTGTGGGTTGTGGTGTCCGCACAAGTTTTTTTAAAAATGCTACTGAACTGTGGGATGTCGTTTCCTAACGAGTTAGTCGAATTTTTTCGGCACACACACACAATATTTTTCACTAAGAACGTAGGTCCGAGTTTAGTTGGGCGGCAGATAACGTCAGTCATCGACGGAGTTGGTATGAATGAGTAAAGTAAACAGTCAATTACACAAATGTTATTTTATTTATTTATTTATATTGGCCACGAACACTGCACTGGTGACCCCGGTTCAGCTCTCTCTACACAAAACGTTTTCTACTTTAATATTTTGGGAATGTCGAATATGCTCTATTAGCAGTGCAGCGCCACTTTCCGTTCGTACGAATTTTGTGCCTTTTGGAGGCCAATAACGTGGCGTGGTGTATTTGTGCTTGTGGCAACACTGTTTAATTGTGAGTTAATAAGTTGAGGTTATTCGACATTTACAGAACAACAACATTTTGCCCATTTCAATAATCTATAATCTTCGAATTTTGGGATCGGTAACCGCTGTTAACTTACACAAATGTCTTGAACAATTCTGTTAAAGATGTAATAATGAGGCAGTTACCCGATAGGTTATTTATGACTCTTGCTAGACACGACATAACATATCAATATTAAAAAAAGTAGTACAATCCGAAGGTGTATACGATACAGTCTACATTGACCGAACAAAGTCATAAAACATTTCTCAACATAATTCCAAATCTAATAAAAATTCATATCAAAACTAAAACGTAAAGGAAATTATCAAAATTTCGTGACCAACTTAAACAATTCAAATTCGAATAGTAATTCAAAGCCTGCTGGAACAAATCAGCAAGTTATGAACGAATTCAAACATAAATTAAGTCAAGGCCGAAACCAAAATTCTTTAAATTATCAATATTTCACAACCATTGATCTAGCTAAAGGGTATTTGAAAAGCTACGGTCAGCCAATTTAAAACTGCAGCTTGATAAATGTGAATTTCTCGGTCACATTATCACTACAGAAGGTATAAAACCAAATCCAAATGAAACCAAAAATGGAATAAAATCTTTCCTTGGACTTTGCGGATTTTACCGCAAGTTCATTCCCAGTTTTGCAAAGATAGCAAAACCCATGACGGTCAGATTAAAAAAAGGAGCAACTATCAATATCAAAAATAACGACTACATGTCTGCCTTTGAGAAACTAAAACTACCCATCACGTCCGACCCAATCCTAATATACCCTAACTTCGAAAAGAAATTTTCACTAACAACTAAGTAATATAGCTATAGGTGCTGTATTATCCCAAGAGCATAATCCCACCTGTTACGCAAGCAGAACTCTAAACGAGCACGAAATTAACTATTCAAAAATAGCAAAGGAACTATTAGCCATAGTATGGGCAACAAAACATATTGGGTCTTACCTATTCGGAGGAAAATTCGACATATTTAGCGATCATAGGCCACTTGTATGGTAAAGCAACATAAAAGATCCTAATTTGAAGTTACAACAATGAAAAATAAAATTAAACGAATATGACTACAATATCCAATACTTACCTGGTAAAGAAAATCATGTTGCCGATGCCCTATCCCGAAATCAAATTACAGAAAACTTTCTAGAAGAAGACGATTCAGTTTATCTTGCTACAGCAGCCACAGTGCATAGCGCACAAGAAGATAATCAAAATTATATCCCAATAACAGAAAGACCCTTTAACAACTACACAAGACAACTAGAATTTTTAAGAGACGACCTCGACGAAAATCAAATAATAAAATATTTTCATAGAAATCGAATAAAGATCAGTTATAAAGAAATGACAGCCACTCTTGCTAAAAATTTAATCAAAGAATACCTTTGCACTAAAAAAGGTGTTATTTACTTTCCTAACGAAAGCGACTTCCCACTAGTACCATATATTGTAACACTTAAGCCCCTCTTCATCTGCGAAGTTCATTGCCCAATTAGATGACAATCTAAGTTCTTTTCTATTATTGCAAATAAATAAAATAAACCGACAATTTCACTAAGGTTATGAAAAGTAGTGTTAAACTAATATACATTCAAACATACGCTCAATTCAAAGACATAATTCTCAAAACACAAAGAATTATTACACCCTGGAATTGAAAAAACTCACACTTCAGTTCAAAGAATATTATTAACACCCCGATTATCAAAGACTCATTCAAAACATTATAAATGAATATGCAATCTGCAACACCGCTCAAACTGAACACAGAAACACAACGTTTTGAAACGACCCCAGAGACTTTCAATCCCAGAGACAAGTATGGATTTTTACTTAATAAACACTAAACATTACTAAAAAAAAAAAAAAAAAAATTTAAAACCCCAAACTTTCAACCAAAAATATGGATTTTTACTAATAAACACTAAACAATTCCTATCATCTGGTTAGAGGGAGTAAATATAAATATAACAACAAGTAAAAATGGAATTTCTGATATTGAGAGATTTCATCAAACCGTCAATAAAAAGTTAAGAATAATAATAAGCGAAAATGACCGCGAAAATCAATTCACAAAATTCGAGAAAATACTTTACATATACAGTCATAAAACAAAGCACAATACAACTGGTCGAACACCAGCAGAAATCTTCATTTTTGCAGGAACCCCTTCCGACATTACACAACTAAACCAAATAGATAAAATCGATAAACTAAATGAAAATAGATAAGATTTCAGCGTAGACACCAACTTCAGAGAATCTCCTCTAGTTAAATCAGAAACAACTAACACATTCAAAAAGACAGTTAATATAAAACAAATAGATGATAAACATTATGAAGAAACAAATAGAGGTAGAAAAATAATACATTATAAATCTAAGATTAAAATAAAAAGAAAAATAATATAAGTAAATATAATTCCGATATATCCAGGCCTACTCCCGAACCTAATATTCATGATATGCCTCCTATCGACAGTTAATACACAAAACCCAGAAGTAACCCCTATCCATGCCAAAACGGTTACCTAATTTTTCAAACTGGATCAATTGATTGCCGATTAACAACGAATATCACAATTTACCTTAAGTAAAACCGATAACAATTTACCGAATACGTAGAAGACATAGAACTTGGTGCGCAACTGACATGCCTAGGTATCTTTAATCCAAACTTCTGAAACACGATTCATTAACTCACGTAAATTCCGAAAACTTCTTAGTATTAAAAGTTCTACTTGGCTTAAAGCCGATACAAACGAAGTTTTGATAATATCCCAAATTCCGAGAGATATAATTAAAACACCAATATTTGACATAGTCCCGTACCCGGACGGAAAATACAACATATTAACTGAACCAATACACGACAAATACTTTTTACATAACAATCAAACTTACACAGCAAATTCCAAAATCTTAGTCATAAATAAATGTATCGCAGGTATACTAAACCAAATCACAACACAATGTAGATATAGCAAAACACACTCTGAATTTGAAATAAAATATGTTGAACCTAATATAAGTACAACTTGGAACCTTCCCAAGGCCACTCCAAATCAAAATTATATCAATGGAGAAATCATTATAGAAGGCAATAATATGATAAAAGCATTTTATTGAATTTCTGTTCAATTAGAAGAAATATTAATTACCAACACAATGTTAGATTACACTCAAACCGTTTATGTAAACAATAATGTAACAAAACTAGAACCACTCGAATACATTCAAGCTAAAGAAATAATTGAACAACACACTCAATCTAATAATATGTTTCAAATAATAACACTTACAACATTAATAATAAGAGTTATACTTCTAATATTGTACTTTACTTATAAATACAAAACAATACCCCAAAAATTGATTGTAAAATTTAAAAACCAAACTTCAGAGAATGAGTCCATTGTAAATTCCGAAACAGAAAATAATACGCCCATGGTAAATACTCCTGTATTATACAAGCTTATTTCTTAAGGATGGGGAAGTAAATTTAAAATAAATTTATTTACATACACAATTTTAGCATGAGCAACTAAAAGAGAGATCAGAGAACAACAGTTAGACTCGACTTCAAACAGAGCCATGGCATTTGTTTTTGTGTTCGCTTTTGCATGTGCGTAATTTAAAACACCCCATTACACTTATTATATAGACTTTCTTTATGAATTTGTTAAATTTACGGTGTTTTGCCTTCAAAAATATTGAAGGCAATCACGTTTAAAGAGTAATAGTAGGCATTTTTTTAGCCACTTTTGGTTGTATGAAATTAACTGTCTGTGGGTTATATGCTCACTAATATAACATAAAATCAGAAGCTCTTTTAAAATTTTCACCTGCATTTAAATTTTGAAAATAAAAAATATTTATTAAATCGAATTAAAAATGCATGTTCGCAAAATCTATGTACTATTTGTCAATCCGTAAAGCATTACGGGCTTATTGTTAGATGGCGCCACTAACAATAGATGGCGCCACCTCTGTAGTGGTCTGCAAATGACGAAATTATTTAAATAATAGTATTTCTGATACTTTAAGTGGGGATCTGCGTCCGAGCAAAGCAAGGACGCAAAATAACGCCCACTTGTAGTAAATAAAAATATATTAAAATTATTTCAAGATTAAAAATAAAATGTTTATTAAAATAAAGTAAATACAATACAAATACAAAAAAAAAAAAACATTTAAATAATTATATAGTAACATATCCATATAAGTTACAATCATAAATTAAAATATAACATAAGAGCACTATTGTAAGGCTCATATTCACACACTAAATTTAATTACCAAATACATTAACTTTTAAGAAAAATTGTAACCAAAGAACGAGAGCCCTTCGATTGACTCGAACCATTCACGTCAATGCCCAGTATCATATTTCGTACTTCAAAAGTACTATTCCCACGGAGTCACAACCGCTGACTCTAAAGCAATGACAAACAATTGTCCTCAACCACTTGAAATCTTAACGATAAACAAATCTCCCCCAAATTCCGAAAACCTAACGCTAAAACAACTCTCCCTGAATTCTAACTCGATCTTGTTTAAAAGAAACCAACTGAAATAATAATAATAATTTCAAGTGAACCTCTCTCTTCACAAGAGAACGGGGGGTTATTGTTAGATGGCGCCACCTCTGTAGTGGTCTGCAAATGACGAAATTATTTAAATAATAGTATTTCTGATACTTTAAGTGGGGATCTGCGTCTGAGCAAAGCAAGGACGCAAAATAACGCCCACTAGTAGTAAAAAAAATGGCGCCACCTCTGTAGTGGTCTGCAAATGACGAAATTATTTAAATAATAGTATTTCTGATACTTTAAGTGGGGATCTGCGTCTGAGCAAAGCAAGGACGCAAAATAACGCCCACTAGTAGTAAATAAAAATATATTAAAATTATTTCAAGATTAAAAAATAAAATGTTTATTAAAATAAAGTAAATACAATACAAATACAAAAAAAAAACATTTAAATAATTATATAGTAACATATCCATATAAGTTACAATCATAAATTAAAATATAACATAAGAGCACTATTGTAAGGCTTATATTCGCACATTAAATTTAATTACCAAATACAATAAATTTTAAGTACGAATTCTAACTCGATCTTGTTTAAAAGAAAACTACTGAAATAACAAAATTTTATAACCCGACTCATTGCTCACATACTTGTCTCAGGATTCTCAAATAACCCCCCCAATTTCAAGTGAACCTCTCTCTTCACAAGAGAACCATTCACGTCAATGCCTAGTATCATATTTCTTACTTCAAAAGTACTATTCCCACGGAGCCCAAACCGCTGACTCTAAAGCAATGACAAACAATTGTCCTCAACCACTTGAAAACTTAACGATAAACTAATATCCCCCTAATTCCGAAAAACGATAAACAACTCTTCCCGAATTCTAACTCGATCTTGTTAAAAAGAAACCAACTGAAATAAAAAAGTTTTATTACCCGAGTCATTGCTCACGCACTTGGGTCAAGATTCTCAAATTACCCCCAATTTTAATTGAAAAGCTTCACTCTTCAAAAGCTTCATTGATAACATTCTCCCAAGATACCAACCGCTTAACGGTAACAAGCTTAACGATCCAATAAACAAAAATGTGAAGCTAAGTAGAACTTAAAAGATTTATGTTAATTTTGTGTAAATGGTTTGCTGAGCCGAAATAATACATTTGTCAATTAGTTCATATCTGACCTCTGAAGAAAGCAATATCAAATAAATATAATAAAAATGAAAATAAATTTATATTTTTTATTAAATTTATCATCTACAAAGTTAATTATATAATTAGTAACATATCCATTCTACACGTCCCTTAACTTTGTTCAGTTCTGAGTATACTATCAACTGCGGTAGTTTCGCTAAAGCTAAAGCTTTTAATTGTGAAGTCCATTGTCCATTGATAATCAAAAGGCTCTACTTTGTTTCTATATATATGTATTAATCTAAGTCCCTTATAATTCTTTAAATAAAATTCATTCGATTTATATTATTCAAAGAAGACAGTTCAGTGTTTTAACTTTACATATCGACCTTGATAATCTCCACGCAACTTTGGATTGCAGTCTAAAAAAAAACTACAACGCAGCGCAGCTCAGCATCACCATAGCAAATACCGACGTGGGAGATGACATCTAATAAAAAGTGACTTACGCAGAATATCGACTACAATGGTACCCAAAGTGTAGAGGATATAGACAACAGTGGCGGAAACCAAACAAAAATTTCTGAGTGAGTAAGGTGTGGCAATCCCTGTGCATCCCTTTTGATGAATACAGGGCGAGTCAACTGTTTCTGAACAAACAAAGAAGTTGGTGAAAGAAAAAATAAACAATCAATGTGGCATACGGCAGCGCAAAAAAATCGCGAAGCCTAAATTTACAAAGTTCTATACAATACCGCAAAAACTCCGACTTGGGAAAGCGCAACGAAACTGTCCGACCAACTAAATTTTCTAGAGGCGGAAGACCGCAAACACAAAGCACAACCTATTACACCTACTTCTAAATCTATAAGAAATTTACTAAAATTCAATAAACCAGCAGAAGAAAAGCCACTACGAAAGATGACGCCTGCGCTGGGCCCTTCAACAACCCAACTTGCGGGGTGAACTGTTCCGGCAACGATGTCCGCAGTAATTCAGCCAACTAGACCAGAAGATGCTGATGACCACATGACGCTGATGACAAGAGGACATCAATTATATTAAAATAAATATATATATAAGTTATTTTAATTTTGTAATGTCCACCACTGTGCTGTGTGAGTCAAGGAGAGTTTGACATATCCAGCGTTTAAAAAACTGCAGTCGAATTAACAGAGATCGCAATGTTTTTCGTTTTCCCTGCTTTAACTGCGTGACATATAAACAAGCAGCAAACATCAAAGTCGGCATTTATCGTCGTTTTTTGGAACTCGTTGGCAGTTTCAGAACTCGTCGGCAGTTTCGGCAGAATTCGCTGACTTCGAATATCTGTTGCTTTTGATATTGGTCGCTAGTCGCTTGTTGTTGTTAATGTTGCTTCTTCTAAACTTTCTTTTAATTCGGTTGTCGCTAGAGCTACATGTGTTTAGCAATGGTTATGATGTAAAGAATTGGTTGACAACTGCAGTTTTTGTTTGTTTTTCGTAGTTTTTATTATTATTTACAATTTAATTAAAATATCAAAAGCAACCAAAAGACTAAGGCAGAGACTGCCGACGATTTCTTAAACGTCGATGATAAGTGCTGCGTCGAGTTGCTTCTTCTTGCATCAACTGTGCCCAGTTGTGTTTTTCCTGTGCTCTGCGAGTTTAATTGTTTTTGTTCTATTAACAAGTAATTTAGAAGTTAATTTGAGCAATTGTGTTAACTTCGGTGTTTGGTGTTCAATTCGTGAATTTTATAGTCTTTATATAGTGACGAATTTAAGTAAATTCACCGAAATCATATGATTTCTATTTGTTTTTGGTGATTTGTTTTTCTATCTTTCTATCAGCTGCTAAGTACATTGTTTTTGCTTGGGCATTTAACATTCTGTTAACTTGCTCTCTCTCTCACTCTCAGGGTTGCTTGGTTTTGTCTCTTTCGTCTACAAGCTAGCGTCTCGAAGCGCACCGTTGTCTTGCTCTTTTACTTTATTTTTGTGCCGCTTTGTGTTCACTTTCTGCAATTAAGTGGCGGTTTCGTAACTAAAGCATTGTTTCTGTTGATCTTGTTTTTTTGCTTTTCTATTTATTTCTCTTTTTTTCCCTTTTATTTCTCTTTTTTTTGCCTTTGAACTGAAGATACCCACTGTATCGCTATGTCACTTGACTTAGTCTGCTATTCTAATAAGTGCCATGTCACTGATCCGGAGCAGGAATATATTTTCTGCTAGTTCTGGACCGGACTTGTCATTTAATAAAATGTGTTGGTCTAACAATTAAAGACAAGGATTATCTTGACAAAAACACTGGCTTGAGATGACGCTGCGAAACTTTCCGGGACATTGAGGTGCAAGTTCGCAAATATATGGAGCGAACTAGAGAGAGTTTTAAAGACCTCTAAGTTTTATCAGAAAGCTTATGTAATTTTTCGCATATGGAAGACTTATTTAGTAACTCGTCGTTACTAAATAAGCAATCTAAACGGAGAAAGACAACTCGGTTTCGCGCCATGCGCAGACTTTGCTTTCTCTTCCGCAACCAGACCTGGATCTGCAGCAAACAAAAAAACAATAAAAATCTCAATCAACCAATGCCAATATTAGCCAATATGTAAGTAAAATTTCTGCCTCACAATTGAAACCTCTACGCGCTATTGTTAATGTCACGGCAGTCGTTCCGGCAGCCAGTCCGTTGACTACGAAGCCGCCTCGGCTGTTAAAGCCCCTTCAAGGCATTCCTCCTCCTAAACCTAAGAAACGAGTTTTTGTCTCTAGGCTTTTCCAAGATCCTTAACATATTGCCAGATGCTGACATTTCGGTGGATAAATTTAATTTTAATTACCATACAGAAATCTCCTCTGTAAAGCTTTTGGCCCGAACATGTCTTTGTGGCCGAGTACAAAGGAAATGTAAATTGAAAGAAGAAAGATCGGAACCCGATCCCAGGTGTTGGCTCCGCTCTACCTACTATTTGCTCAAATATAGTTACAAAAAACTAATTTCCTCAATCTCTGTTATTGCATTTTATCTTTTGTCAGTTATTAGCTGGCACTTTTACCTTGCTTTAAAAAAAAAGCGCGCGTAATTTTGTTGATATTTGTTTGTTTGGCTGCAATTTTAACATGGAGCCCACAAACGAGCATTCGTTAAGGTCAGATCCACTAAAGCCCCTATTCAACTGCGAAGTCCATTGTCCAACTAAGTGATTCTCTTAAGGCTCTAGTTCTTTCCTATTATTGGAAATAAATAAAGTGTTTATATAAAATAAAACGACTATTGTTTTTTTTATTAAACCCCAACTCTGAATCTGTTCCTATATATATGTATTTTATATATATTTTATTTTATTTTTATATATTTTATATATATATGTATTTAAATTAATTTAAAAAAATTAAATAACATTTTCGTTTGAAATCAGGCACACATTCTTAAAGAAGAAATACTGTACAGCTTTATTAAAATAGATTTATCCTGGCTAAAATGATTCATCGGCAAACGTTATAAACGAGGTGGAGCTATAACCATTCTCTTAATTGTTATAGTTATCTTATTGCTGTTAGGAAATTTTTTGAAACTTTATCAGATGCACAATAGGTGCCTGAAAAAGAAGTATATTAGCAGGGAAAACGAGTTAGATAGGCTCTAATATTTTGAATGGATTGCAATGAGATAATCCCCTCCATTAAAAATCTAAGAGATGAATCAAATAGATCGTTTAAATGCTTGAATAAAAGTGCATTTATAGCAAAAGTCACAAAAATCAAACACATTAGGGTTTTAATCAACACTTTTAACGAGGTTCGCGTTAAAATATTAAAAAAAAACCAAATTATCGTCTTTACAACTGATCCAAGTAAAAGACATATTAACAAGGCTTAAGGAAAATATTTTGTATGTTGTAGATAGACGTAAATTGCACATCTAATGAATCACAGCTACAAGGTCTTGGTGAAAACTGGAATCAGAAAATACACACCCTTATTCGTTAAGGTCAGAAAGCAGCCTTAAACAAATAGAAGTCTAAAACCCAAACCGAACAGAGCAAAAAATTTACAATGGCCAAAACAGTAGTAGACTTTCTTAGGACCGCATCGTCCATCCTTTTGAGATTGATGGCAAACCAGAAAACCTGCATAGTTTTAGAGACGCATTGAATCTCCTGAATTATTTAGAAGGAGGTCATGAAGCAACTGCAGTGAGCCTGATCAAAACAAAACTTAAAGGTCATGCGAGAAATCTGATCAATGATAAACATACCATTGCTCAGATAATAGAAAAAACTATCAAGCTCGGTTAAATACTCATCAATACTCACTAAC
>JAEIFG010000489.1:0-10828 GCA_018901795.1 Drosophila sp. st01m | reverse complement strand
TCGCGAGCAAACATCAGTGTTGCCAATTTGTCATCAGTGTTGCCAATTTAGCTTGTTTCTATCAGATCTGACGGTTTAGGAAGTCCAACAGCGCGGGAAAATTTAAAAAAAACGGAAGGCTTTTATTTTTGTCCAATCTGGCGGCATCTTCCTGAAAAATGTTGGCAACACTGTTCGTCATACATACGAAATAAAGGGCTGCTTGAATTAACTCGATTTTACATATGAGACATTCGTGTTGATACTGAAATGAATAAGTTGGCAGCGTGCACATTAGTGCGATAATTGGAAATGCATTTTATCGCTTTGGTATTGTGGAAATATCGAAATAATTTAAATAATAATATTTATATTAACGTTTTAATATAAACATTTCAGAAACTTTAAATGTGTGTGTGTGCGAGCAAAGCAAGGACGCAAAAGCGGGACCTCTAGTATATATATATAGTAACATAGTTATACAACTAGACACACACTACAAACTCAAATAGCAACAGTCAGGCGAAGACACAGCCACCACCAAAATCGAGTAGTCAATTACGTTGAACGACACGGCTCTACAGTCTTTCAACGATTTAAAGTCAATACGATCTTCCAAGCCATTCCAATTAACTACGGATACCTCTAACTATGCAATCGGAGCTGTCGTTTTGCAGGACGATCAGGGTAAGGACAGGCCAATAGCGTATATTTCTCGATCGTTATCGATTTAAAGTCAATACGATCTTCTTCGGAGATATTAGCATTTCCCTATTTTACCAAGCCATTCCAATTAACTACGGATACCTCTAACTATGCAATCGGAGCTGTCGTTTCGCAGGACGATCAGGGTAAGGGCAGGCCAATAGCGTATATTTCTCGATCGTTATCGTTTAATCAATACGATCTTCTTCGGAGATATTAGCATTTCCCTATTTTACCAAGCCATTCCAATTAACTACGGATACCCTAACTATGCAATCGGAGCTGTCGTTTCGCAGGACGATCAGGGTAAAAAGCCCATAGCGTATATTTCTCGATCGTTAAATAGGTAAAAAATTACGCTACAATTAAGAAGGAAATGCTCGCGATAGTTTTGGCCTTGGACAACTTTCGGTCTTACTTGTATGGCGCAGGTTCTATTAGGGTATATACTGACCATCAGCCTCTTACATTTGCTTTGGGCAGCAGGAATATCAACGCGAAATTGAAACGTTTAAAGGCTCGCATAGAAGAATACAACTGCGAACTCAAGCCTGGGAAATCAAATGTGGTGGCTGATGCGCTTTCACGCATTCTGCCTCAGATTAACCAGTGCCGATCCAACTGTCGACCCCGATGACGATGCACAGTCTTTGGCTACTGCCCATAGCGCTTCAAGTGACAGTTCGCAATTGATACCCCACTTTGAATCCCCAATCAATGTTTTCAATAATCAATTAATTTTTGACACAACCAGGTCAGACTACTTATGCGAATACCCGCACGCGGGCTATACTCGTCATTTGATTCCTCTCAAAGACGGGTCACTCTCTTTTTACAATCATACTTGCGACCCGCACTAATTAACGGTATCAAAATTCCAGAAGCGTACTTGCAACTTTTTCAATTCATCTGCTTAGCGAGCTTTGTTTTATAAAAACTTCGGATAACACAACGATGGGTGGTGGACGCGAATGACACAGATGTCTTTGTAAATCAAATTTGCAACCTACGCCTATTCATAACTACCCATATGAAATACTACACATCGACAGTTTCACACTCGAAAAGAAGCTTTACTTAAGTTCCATTGACAAATTCAATAAATTTGTCAAGTATCTCCAGTTGCAGTTGAAAGCATCCGTGCACTTGCGGACTATTATGCCCAACAGTGCATAATTACATTCGATCTCTGGACATTGTCATTTATTATGCTCCAACATAGAAGAGCGAAGTAAATGGCCAAGCTGAGAGATTCCACTCAACATTTTAGAAATTTATCGTTGTCATAAAAGTTCCGACATCGGACGGATTGGAAATGGATATCTGGATCTCCAGATGCTTCTGAATGGAATGCCGTTTTGACCGCAAAAGGGATGGCATCGAAGAACAGCGACATATACACAACTACGACAGTGCTACACAAGGCTATCATCCTATCTAACCAGGTTTTGGAAGTCATCAGAGCTTGCCAGTTGGACAAGACCGGCATCGTCGACTCAAATTTTCTGGATCATGGCGAGGTCGAGACCATACGGATGGAAGTGTAAAACTTGCATAGATATGCGATCGAAGTTCTCCCGCCCATTCATTTTAACCAACGGAACCTTGCTACTCTATATATTAGCATTCCTCAAGGTTGCGGCCGATATTTATTACCTGAGCACCTATATGCGATGATAAACGATGGGAAGATGGAATACTGGTTCATCACAAGTTAGCTACTAGTTCGAGCGAGACTTATGCTGTTCTCAAACTGGAAGAGAATAGCTGTATCCCCGGATTACTGAAGGGCGGTCAGGCCGGTCTTATCAAGGAAGTAACCAGCGAGTGGCTAATCAGATCGACAATGGAATGCTTTACCTAACCAATTTCAACGGAACACTGATGACAGTCGAGAGGATCTATCACCTTGACGGTTCTTTCATCATACAAATTGACAACGAGACGATATTAAAAATAATTTCTTCTATTATTCATGTAATAATCTATTATGTATTTCCTGATTTTATTAAGTTTGGGTGTCATTTTTATCGGTAACTTGGTAAATCTATGTGCTGCTTTAAATAGTTCACATTTATTAATTATGTTTTTTATTAAATGGAGATAGTCGGGGAAATGTAAATTTGAAACTTTAAATTCAATTATAACATTTTCTATTCCTCGGTGCAATTAATCGACATTTAGATTTAAAATAATTTCCTTATAACCTGCCTAATTTTTAATATTTTCTTTAAGTTCTATAGATTTGGTCAATTTCCCACTAATTTTGAGATTTAAAAATATGATCTTTGTATTAGAGCAAAGTCTTGATCGTCGTTTCAAAAGATAGTTATACATATTATTAAATGTCTACTATGTTTTCTAGCATGTCTTTAATTTCGGTTTCTTTTAAAGGGGATACTTATTGTCTTTTTGTAATGTTTTTGTTAAAGTATTTTTCTGTTAGAAATTTAACTGAGTTCCATTTATTTGTCTATTGAAGTGGTTGTTCTGTTATTTGAATGTACTGGCTTTCGTCCTCTGATGCACTGCGTATTGTTGCTAAAGTCATATCAGCCTCACTATCGTTGTCTTCACATTGTGCGTCACATATAAAAGTTTGATTGATATGGTTTTTTTTTTTTATGTTTAATGCTTGTTGTATAAGTTAAATTGTCACCGACAGAACCTCGAGCGAAGACATAATGGATAATGGAAATGAGTATCGTGGGACAAATATTATTTTATGTTTAATGCCCAAAAAATTTTGTATAAGTCGTGTCGGAATAAGATTGGAAGTCAATGCCGGTGAAGAGGTGGTTCGAGATTTTCGAAAGAAATGCGGACGCCTACGAGCTTTCGGAAAAGCAGAAATATGTGCAAGCGAGAGGAAAAATGGTTGGTGCGGCAAAGCTGTTTCTGATGTCGGAGTATGTGGCGGAATACGAGGAGCTGAAATATGCTGTTATAGAGGAGTTTCGTTGCAGTGTTAAAAGTGCTAATGTGCAAGTTAACATGTAAGATTACCACCTAAGATAGTCATACAGCGTTGCCATTTAAACAGCTGTCAGAGATGGCCACCCAGTTTGAGTGGGCAGCTCTGACCAGACAGAAGTTGGGCAACTCGATTAAATTAGCAAGATGCGACGCTGAGCTCGATAGTTGATGCAGCCAACTTCTGCCTGTTTCCTGGTCTCTCTTAGAAAGCGCATCTGAAACCGAATAGACGTGTGGTCAGCTCATCTACGGGCATCCACCTCGGGTTAAGTGTAATCGTGACAAGTTTAAGTGAAATAAACTATTACAAGTCGGCCTTCAGCCGCACTACCCAATATTTCGTGTTGGATCAATTGCTGGGCCGCGAGGCCAGCATCCTTAGGAAGGGCAAGGCAGAAAGCCTAACTCTGCACGGTAGTCAGGAGACTACCCATAACCGCCGCTGGAATATCCGGACATCGAGGTGCGTCAACGGGCGGCCTTGCGTAGCAATCCGCCAGCCGCAGCTAGCGAGTGCCACGAGACACGAACACACGTGCCGGAGGATCAACCGCGGCGTAACTACGGATCATCAGGATCGTGTCCGCGTGGTGCTAGTTCGCAGTGCAGCTGACTTCGCCATCACTGGCGGCAGCTCTCTACGGGCCATCACGTCGTCACGCGACACTCAGTGGCGAACGGAGACGAGAACCGCGTGTGCGCTACATCGCTCATCAGCACCAGCCGCCATCAGCGGCAACGCGGCGCAGCTAACCACCACTTCGTTACCAACACAAAGTGGGCCTCGCGGAGGCGCGGCGCATTCTGCCACCCTGCTCAACGGTCTCCTTGCCACCATCAGCAACGGAGCTCAGCAGGGTAACACATCGTGGTCGTCGCAGAGCGGACAGCGCGGAGACGCTAACGGATTGCGTTTCTCACCGTCCGCCAACTCTAGACGGCGAACCCAGGCCACCAGCGCCTCGTGCATCACCAGTCTTCAGCAACGAGAGAGCGGCGCCGAGCCCAGCAACGAGGGAGCGACGCGTCGCTGGAGAGGCCGTGGAAACTCAGCAACGAGGGAGCGACACAGACGTCGCGAAATACCGAGCGTCGTGTACCGAGGGACTCAGCTGCGGGACGTCTCATCCGGCGTCTCGAGCACCGCGGGCGACTCGGCAGCGGGACGCCTCATCCGGCGTCTGGTGCACCGCGGGAAACTCGGCAGCGGGACGTCTCACCGGCGTCTCGTGCATCGCGGGAAACTCTCCAACCGGCATACAGCGGGACGTCTCACCGGCGTCTCGCACAACGTTGGAACAGGCTCCGGAGGAGCCGGACGCCGCCGTTGGAATCCGGCTCTAACGAGCAGCGGGTCGCAAGCGTTTCGCGCACCGTGGGAATCCCACGTGCGTGCAGCACGGCAACCCGCAGGGTAGCACAACCACCCGAACTGCCTATCGAGTGCGATAGCCGCCGATTACCGAAGAGAGAATCACCTAGGCTGCCCAGCCCTTGCAAAGGAGTAGCAGCCTGGGGTCATCCCCTCTTATTGTTAACTTGCATAGGCAGCTGCAAGAAAGGAAAAAAGAAGAAGGACGAATCATTGCACGAGTATATGTTGCAGATGAAGAAGATTGCAGCGATTGGTGACGTGGAATATGTGGCTGTGATAACACATATTGTGAATGGCCTGGATATTAAAAATGAGTTTAAAAGTAATATGCTACGGTGCAAAACGTGCAGAGCTCTGAAAAAGGAGTTTGATATCTACGAGAAGTTGGTAGTCAATGAGAGAAACATTGAACTACAGAAATTGAATATCAATACGAAACAGGGGTCGTCGGCAGGAAGGCGAGATCGTTGCTACAACTGCGGTTCGGCGGAACATAAATGAAGAGATTGTACCGCTGGCACGAAGTGCATTGCGTGAAAATCAAGACGGTCATATTTCACGGAATTTTCCGAATAAAGTGGAGAAAGTGAAGATCGTAATGTCTGGAAATAGCCGTACGAAGACGATCAGAGTGAGTAACATCGAAGTCGATTGTCTGGTGGATACGGGGTCAGATGTGACACTTATGAAGGAAAATTTAATGAAGCGAATCAAGGATGTGGAGCTGATGAACAGCACTTCAATTTTACGCGGCTTGTGCAATGTCAGTCGATTGGTTGCTTCAATGCGCAAGTTTGGATTGACCAGCTGTCAACGGAGCAAAATTTCATAGTTGTCCCCAGATGTACTGCTCGGACATGACTTCATTAAGAAATTTCGGATGATTGCAGACCGGCGTGGATATACTTTTCGCAAGAGAGAACCAGACTCGATGTAAACTGATGAGTATAATGTGTGCGAAGAGTTATCTTTTACAGTGCCGACCAAGTACCGAGATAGAGAGTACATATCAGAAGCCACAGAAGGTCATAAGGCAATGCCCGGTCGAGTTGAAGATAGTGCCAGATGTAGTAATCAAGCCGTTTCGCCATCCACCTGCCCGATTGTCACAAGACGAAGCTGATGTTGTTCAAAAACAGGTTGGAGACTGGAGTGATTAAGGTGTTGTACGGAAATCTTCGTCTAATGTGGCAAGTCGCGTCGTTGTGGTCAAGAAGAAAGATGGCACCCTACGAGTCTGTGTGGATTACAGAAAGCTAAACAGCATGGTTTTAGTTGACTGTTTCCCAGTACCACTCATGGAAGAAGGATCTGCAGGCTGCTAGCTGGTATACTGTCATGGATCTGGAGAATGGTTACTTTCACGTACCGGTTCAGGAGGAAAGCAAGCCCTTCACTGCATTTGTCACCCGCGAAGGCCTTTTCGAGTTTAATAAAACCCCCTTTGGTTTTAAAAAATTGGCCAGGAGCGAATTTACACAGTATGTTTTTCAGAGCCTGATTAAATCGGGAGTTATGAAGCTGTACATGGATGATATAATAATATACGCGGATTCCCCTGATATATGCATGCAAAAGACGCGAAGTGTTCTGGAGACAGCAGCGCAGTATGGAATGAAAATTAAATGGAAGAAGTGCAGCTTTATGCAAACGAGGATCAATTTTCTGGGTCATGTTATTGAAGCTGGTAAAAATTTGGCCAGGAAAGGAGAAAAAGACGACGGATGCCGAGTCGAAACGACATAGACAATATCTGGAAGTGAAAGCGGCCTACTGAGCCATTAAGAAGTTCAAACACTACTTGTTGGGTGTACAGTTTAAGCTGTTAACGGATTGTGCTGCATTCAAGTCTACAACAAGCAAGCAAGATGTTCCGAGAGAAGTTGGCCAATGGATCATGTACATGCAGGACTTCAATTTTCAAATTGAGCACCGAGATGGCGATAGAATGAGGCATGTCGATTGTCTTAGATGTTTCCCGCAAACAATATTGATGGTGACGACTGATCTAGTAGCGCGTATAAAAAAGGCACAACAACAGGATGAGTTCATTAAAGAGATCATGGAGATCGTGGTCCTGTTACGTCCTGTTCTGCGAAATTTAACTGACTCACTGTGTGTTCCTGTTCCACATATTCCTGCTGGTAGTCCGAGGCTTCTAGGCAAATTTGTTCAACAATTTCCATTGAATCTATACGTCTCTGTTGTGTACTTTCTCTTTGTCGTTTGAATGGATATCTAAATTCTGGTAAGCCACTCACAAACTTGACGCAAGGACTGTATGCCAATGTAAAATCTTCACAGTCGAGCTCTATAGTCTTTCAACGATTTAAAGACAATTCGATCTTCTTCGGAGATATTAGCATTTCCCTATTTTACCAAGCCATTCCATTTAACTACGGATACCTCTAACTATGCAATCGAAGCCGTCGTTTCGCTGGACGATCAGGGTAAGGGGAGAGACCAAAAGCGTACATTTCTCGATCGTTAAAAAGGTTAGAAAAAATTACGCTACAATTGAGAAGGAAATGCTTGCGATAGTTTGGGCCTTGGACAACTTTCGGTTATTATGCCCAACAGTGCTTAATTACCTTTGATCTCTGGACATTTACATTTATTATGCTCCAACACAAAAGAGCGAAGTAAGTGGCCAAGTTGAGAGAATTCACTCAACATTCTCAGAAATTTATCGTTGTCATAAAAGTGAGCACCCCACCTTCAAATCCATCAAACTGGTTCCGACAGCAGTGAACCGCTATATTATCACCGTTCACTCAGTAACGTATCGGAATCTAGCCCGGAGTTGACGGACTTCAGTCGAAAACTTTACAAATTGTCTTTCCGTAATTGTCCACTTATACAAGTACGAGGGCCAGTAATCCCTTTGCAACACGGCGATGTATGGAGAATCAATGGCAGTTTTAAATTCCGCACCTCGTCGATCTCGCAAAGATGAACAGACTGGCTGAGGAAAAAGCGAAACGATTGCCTTGCCGGATAAGAGAGCCGGCGAACGATGCATAAACCTCGTTCGTTGGACTAGTTAGGGACGGATTGGAAATAGATATCTGGATCTCCAAATGCTGCTGAATGGAACGCCGTTTTGACCGCAAAAGGGATGGCATCGAAGAACAGCGATATATACACAACTACGACAGTGCTACACAAGGCTATCATCCTATCTAACCAAGTTTCGGAAGTCATCCGAGCTTGTCACTTGGACAAGACCGGCATCGTCGAGTCAAATTTTCTGGATCATGTCGAGGACGAGACCATACGGATGGAAGTGAATAACTTGCCATACAAAATTGCGATCGAAGCCATCGAGTTCTCCCGCCCATCCATTGTAACCAACGGAACCTTGCTACTCTATATATTAGCATTCCCCAAGGTTGCGGCCGATAATTACCACCTCATGCACCTATATACGACGATAAACGATGGGATACTGGATCATCACAAGCTAGCTACAAGTTCGAGCGAGACTTATGCTGTTCTGAAACTGGAAGAGAATTGCTGTATCCCTGGATTACTGAAGGGCGGTCAGGCCGGTCTTATCAAAGAAATAACCAGCGAGTGGCTAAGCAAATCTACAATGGAATGCTTTACCCAACCAATTTCAACGGAACAATGCAGCA
This sequence comes from Drosophila sp. st01m, assembly GCA_018901795.1. Lineage (NCBI taxonomy): Eukaryota > Metazoa > Arthropoda > Insecta > Diptera > Drosophilidae > Drosophila > Drosophila sp. st01m. The sequence continues at coordinate 2,155 of JAEIFG010000489.1, read as the reverse complement.
AACCTAGAAGCAATGGGTCAACCCGAGCCAAGCAAGGCTCATTGATCTGCGGGTCGCAGATCTTGAGATGGGGAGGACTTAACACCAGCTATCTCCCCCTTCGGAGTCTGGCAACGCTGCAGCGGCAACCAGAAAATTAAAAGAAGGCGCTGTTTCATTGTCAATTGTTAAAGTTTTGATGAATTGCTGAATTTAACGATTCTCATCATTCTCATAGTATCTGAGCGCAGGTGTTTAAAAAAAAAGATTTCGTTATCTTTATGCTTTGTCCTCACTGACTGACTGACTGATATATCACAGCCATGGTCAAACCTTTTAATATAAATATGTATTTCTAGTATTAAATAATATGATTTCGATTATACGCATGTTCTGATTTGGATAAAGCCATTGAGCTTTTTTTATACAACTCTTAATTTTTATTTGATATTTGCGTTGCGCTTATATCTCCTTTCAGTTTTGCTACACCTCCTTGGTTCTCTAGAAAACAATCACAGTTAAAAATTCGAAATCTAAGCAATTCAAAAGATAAAAAAAGTCGGTACGTAATTTTCTGGTATTTAACTCTCAGTGCTACAAAGACTACTTACAACATTGTAAGCTGGAATTCTCTAGTGATCCTAAACATTTCTACAAATTTATAAACTCTAAGAGAAAGGCTCTATCTTGATGGAAATGATAACATTCAATAACCTTAAATAACATTCGAGCTAATTCTGATCAATCCTATGCTGATTTGTATTTACAGCTCTTCATTTACAGATAGATCTCTTCTTTGTGAACTTAAATTAATTAAGGCAGTACATACGCCAGGCCCTGATGGTGTACCTGGCTTTGTATTATTAAAGTACTGTGCGGAAGCTGTATGTAGTCCGCTACATAAATTATATACCGTATCAATCGATTCTTCATATTTTCCAAGCCTTTGGAAGAACTTCTTTATTATCCCTCTTTACAAGCTGTCTGCAATTCCCAAGTTGCTTGAGAAAATAATGACTTCTCATCTTCAACTTTTGTGTGGTTCTATTATCTCTCCTAGTCAGCATGGGTTTATGAGATGTAGATCGACAACAACCAACCTTCTTGAGTTTACTTCCCTTGTTATTAATGGGTTTAAGAAAAGATGCAAACTACCGATATACCGATTTTAGTAAAGCTTTTGATTCTGTAAATCACTCACTACTAATTCATAAGCTTGACCTTCTCGGCTTTCCCAATAATCTTCTTACGTCTGGAGTACCGCAAGATAGTCATCTTGGTCCACTTTTTTTACGTTATTTATTAACGATCTTCCATCTGTCCTATCTCACTCTCATGCACTCATGTATGCGGACGACGAAAGCTTTGTTAAACTTATGATGACAATGGACTACATTGTGTTGTGATTTGGTTTAGTATACGTGCATTTATTTATTTATGACTAAGCTTTTGGAATTTGCTCCGTAAGTTTGATTGTTATGTGAAAAGTATTTGTCATGTATTTCTTCAGTTAATATGTTATCTTATTCGTCCGGGTACGTATTTAAATGCCATGATTCTTTGGTGTCAAACCAATTTACTTAATCTTAACAGTGCTAAATGTAAAGTAATGAGTTTCTATAGATCTTTTCGCCATATCTGTCACTATTCACTTAATGGCATTGTCTTGGAATGCGGTAATGATACCGAAAGCTCAGTAAATGATTTAGGTATAATCCTGGATCATAAGCTGAAGTTTAATAAACTTATTGATGTTTCGGTCAATAAAGCAATGGGAGTTCTTGGGTTTATTAAAAGTTAGTCCATGGGATTTGATGATCCTTATACATAATACTAGACTTTTATATATATCTCTTGTTCATCCGATATTTGAGTTCGGGTCATGTATTTGGTCCCCTCAATATGAATCACATCCTGCCAGAATAGAATCAGTTCAAAAACAATTTTTAATTATTTGCTCTTCGCGGCTTGAGCTGGAACTCTGAAATTTCTTTTCCTTCTTACTCTAGTAGACTCTGCTTAATTAATCTCCCATCTCTTACTAATCGTAGAATTATGCTTGGAGTAATGTTTGTTCATAAATTACTACGGGGTCAAGTTGACTCAGTTAGTTTATTGAACGAAATTACTTTTAACATACCTTTTAGACTAACTCGTAACTTTAACCCCTTATATC
>JAEIFG010000488.1:0-23736 GCA_018901795.1 Drosophila sp. st01m | reverse complement strand
TATGGAAGGACTCTTATATTATCCCTCTTCACAGAAATGGTGTTAAGTGCGACGTTCAGAACTATAGGGGTATTGCTAAGCTCTCTGCAATTCCCAAGTTGCTTGAGAAAATAATGACTTCTCATCTCCAACATTTGTGTGGTTCTATTATCTCTCCTTGTCAGCATGGGTTTTTGAGATGTAGATCGACAACCACTAACCTTCTTGAGTTTACTTCCCTTATCATTAATGGGTTCAAGAAAAGTTGCAAACTGACGTTGTTTATACTGATTTCAGTAAAGCTTTTGATTCTGTAAATCACTCATTACTAATTCATAAGCTTGACCTTCTCGGCTTTCCCAATAATCTTCTTCTTTGGATATCTTCCTATTTGAGTAACAGAACGCAAAGAGTTAGTTTCAAAACTTTATTCTCAAAGTCCATCAAAGCTACGTCTGGGGTACCGCAAGGCAGTTATCTTGATCCACTTCTTTTTACGTTATTTATTAACGATCTTCCATCTGTTCTATCTCACTCTCTTGGTCCAAGGAATTTGATGATCCTTATATTACTAGACTCTTATATACATCTCTTGTTCGTTCGATTCTTGAGTATGGGTCATGCATTTGGTCCCCTCAATACGAATCACATCGTGCCAGAATTGAATCAGTTCAAAAACAATTTTAATATTTGCTCTTCGTGGCTTGGGTTGGAACTCTGAAATCCCTTTTCCTTCTTACTCTAGTAGACTCCGCTTAATTAATCTCTTATCTCTTACTAATCGTAGAATTATGCTTGGAGTAATGTTTGTTTATAAATTACTACGGGGTGAAGTTGGTTCAGTTAGTTTATCGAACGAAATTACTTTTAACGTTCCTTTTAGACTAAATCGTAACTTTACCTCCTTATATCTTCAGCATTGCACCACTAACTGGGCTTTGCATGAACCTTTTCGAATTATGTGTGCTGATTATAACAATCTATTCCGCACAATTAATTTGGAGTGTGCTTCACTAACTATTAAGGCCTCTATATTATTATATATCACTAATCTAACTAATTAATATTTCTCTAATTTCACCTTGGTCTGATTGGGTTTTCCCCAATCCTTGCAACAAATGTTGGACCAATCGGTTTATCTTTTTTAATTTTTTATATACCCCCAGAATATAATATAATCTATATATATAAAATGCTTTGTCTTCACTGACTGACTCACTGACTGACTGATATATCACAGCCATGGCCAAACCACAAGTCCTAGAGACTTGAAGTTTTTTTAAAAAAATCAGAAAAAAGTTTTTCAGATTCGTCTGGGTATTTTAATTTTCTAATTCCACCTGCAACCTATTTAAAAAAATAAAAAACATTATTTAAAAGGCATTAAATGCAAGCTCGCTAAGCAAGCATTGAAAACGATCAATGCGAATGCACGCATACATACACAATATTAGCGTGAGCAACTGAAAGAGAGCCAAATGCAAGAGAGCCGTGGCATTTGTTTTTGTGTTTCGCGAGATCGCAAGATCTTGTTGTTTTGTTCCTGTGAACGAAGTGTGCTTTGTCATCAGTGTTGCCAATTTAGCTTTTTCCCATCAGATCTGACGGTTTTGGAAGTCCAACAGCGGGGGAAAATTTTAAAAAAACGGAAGGCTTTTATTTTTGTCCAATCTGGCGGCATCTTTCTGGAAAATGTTAACAACACTGTTCGTCATACATACGAAATAAATGGCTGCTTGAATTAACTTGATTTTACATATGAGACATTCGTGTTGATAGTGAATTGAATAAGTTGGCAGCGCGCACATTGGTGCGATAATTGGAAATATGCATTTTATCGCTTTGGTATTGTGGTAATATCGAAATAATTTAAATAATAATATTTATATTAACGTTTTAATATAAATATTTCTGAAACTTTAAATGTGTGTGTGTCCGAGCAAAGCAAGGACGCAAAAGCGGGACCTCTAGTATATATATATATATAGTAACATAGTTATACAACTAGACACACATGCAAACTCAAATAGCAACAGTCAGGCGAAGCCACAGCCACCACCAACTTAGCTCATAAACAATCTCATGACCAAGACATTTTGTTCTTTGTTCTAATTCTTATTTTATTTTTCTGATTTTAATTTATTTTTTTAGCTTTATCGGTGCTGAAAAAAGAACAATTGACAATGAAACAGCGCCTACTTATATTTACTAGTTGTCGCTGCAGCGTTGCCAGAATGTAAAGTTGGAGCGTATAGCGGGTGTTAACTTATATATATAGTAAAATAGTTATACAGTTATAGCAACACTCAGGCGGAGCCACAGTCACCGCCAACTCAGCACATAAACAATCTACCGATCAAAACTCATAAACAAAATAACTAATAAACTATTTGATAATCCTACGAGCAAGGCATCGACCAATTATATTACATACGCAGCATAAGTGTCTCTCTCAACAAGAGCACGTACGCAGCATAATATCCTTTTTCAGGTAGAGCTCTTCAGCAAACTAAATATAAACAAATCAATTGCAGCTTCTTGCTCGCTTAGATTCTAAGATAGAGTTAGTCTTAATTTGGTGTTAAGCTCATTCGGACGCATTATCCCTGCAACTTAAAGAATATTAATAAATAAACTCACAAAATAAACGCGTTCGTCTTATTATTTTTGAAACTTTAAGCAAGGACGCAAAAGCGGGACCTCTAGTATTTTATATTTTTAATAATATTTATTTTATGAAATCAATTTTACTTAATATTAATACATTTTTATTTTTAATGTTAATGTAAATTTTAAATGTCAGCTGCTCATAGCCAGACAATAAATAAATAAATAGTTCACAGTCTGTTCCTGTTTCACATATTCCTGCTGGTTGTCCGAGGCTTCTAGCCAAATATTTTCGACAATTACCATTGGATCTATACGTCTCTGTTGTGTACTTTTTCTGTGTCGTTTGAATGGAACTCTAAATTCTGGTGAGCCACTCACAAACTTTACGCGAGGACTGTATGTCAATATAAAATCTTCACAGTCGAGTAGTCAATTACGTTGAATGACACGGCTCTACAGTCTTTCAACGATTTAAAGTCAATACGATCTTCTTCGGAGATATTACCATTTCCCTATTTTACCAAGCCATTCCAATTAACTACGGATTCCTCTAACTATGCAATCGGAGCTGTCGTTTCGCAGGACGATCAGGGTAAGGACAGGCCAATAGCGTATATTTCTCGATCGTTAAATAGGTCAGAATAAAATTACGCTACAATTGAGAAGGAAATGCTCGCGATAGTTTGGGCCTTGGACAACTTTCGGTCTTACTTGTATGGCGCATGTTCTATTAGGGTATATACTGACCATCAGCCTCTTACATTTGCTTTGGGCAGCAGGAATATCAACGCGAAATTGAAACGTTTAAAGGCTCGCATAGATGAATACAACTGCGAACTCAAGCCTGGGAAATCAAATGTCGTGGCTGATGCGCTTTCACGCATTCTGCCTCAGATTAACCAGTGGCGATCCAACTGTCGACCCCGATGACGATGCACACTTTTTGGCTACTGCCCATAGGGCTTCACGTGACAGTTCGCAATTGATTCCCCCACTTTGAATCCCCAATCAATGTTTTCAAGAATCAATTAATTTTTGACACAACCAAGTCAGACTACTTATGCGAATACCCGCACGCGGGCTATACTCGTCATTTGATTCCTCTCAAAGACGGGTCACTCTTTTTTTACAATCATAATTGCGACCCGCACTAATTAACGGTATCAAAATTCCAGAAGCGTACTTGCAACTTTTTCAATCCATCTGCTAAGCGAGCTTTGTTTTATAAAAACGATTGGTGGTGGACGCGAATGACACAGATGAAATTCGCGAGATAATCGAGAAGGAACACCGTAGAGCACATAGGGGCCCTACGGAAATTTGCCTCCGATTACTGGAAAGGTACTACTTTCCGCTGATGTCTTTGTAAATCAAATTGGCAACCTGCGCCTATTCATAACTACACATGTGAATTACTTCACATCGACGGTTTCACACTCGAAAAGAAGCTTTACTTGAGTTCCATAGACAAATTCAGTAAATTTGCCAAGTATCTCCAGTTGCAGTTGAAAGCATCCGTGCACTTGCGGACTATTATGCCCAACAGTGCGTAATTACCTTCGATCTCTGGACATTGTCATTTATTATGCTCCAACACAAAAGAGCGAAGTAGTAAATGGCCAATCTGAGAGATTCCACTTAACATTTTAGAAACTTATCGTTGTCATAAAAGTTCCGACAGCGGACGGATTGGAAATGGATCTCCAGATGCTGCTGAATGGAACGCCGTTTTGACCGCAAAAGGGATGGCATCGAAGAACAGCGATATATACACAACTACGACAGTGCTACACAAGGCTATCATCCTGTCTAACCAGGTTTCGGAAGTCATCAGAGCTTGTCACTTGGACAAGACCGGCATCGTCGACTCAAATTTTCTGGATCATGTCGAGGTCGAGACCATACGGATGGAAGTGAATAACTTGCCATACAGAAATGCGATCGAATCCATCGAGTTCTCCGCCCATCCATTGTAACCAACGGAACCCTGCTACAATATATATTAGGATTCCCCAAGGTTGCGGCCGAAAATTATCACCTCATGCACCTATATGCGACGATAAACGATGGGAAGATGGGATACTGGTTCATCACAAGCTAGCTACAAGCTAGCTAGCTACCGTAACTTGGTAAATCTATGTGCTGCTTTAACAACTTGGCAAATTTCACATTTATTAATTATGTTTTTTATTAAATGGAGATAGTCGGGGAAATGTAAATTTGAAACTTTAAATTCAATTATAACCTTTTCTATTCCTTGGTGCAATTAATCGACATTTAGATTTAAAATAATTTCCTTATAACCTGCCTAATTTTTAATATTTTCTTTTAGTTCTATAGATTTGGTCAATTTCCCTCTAGTTTTGAGATTTAAAAATGTTATGTATGATCTTTGTATTAGAGCAAAGTCCTGATCGTCGTTTCAAAAGATAACTATACATATTATTAAATTCTACTATGTTTTCTAGCATGTCTTTAATTTCGGTTTCTTTTAAAGGGGATTCGTATTGTCTTTTTGTAATGTTTTTGGTTAAGTATTTTTCTGTTAGAAATTTAACTGAGTTCCATTTATTTGTCTATTGAAGTGGTTGTTCTGTTATTTGAATGTACTGGCTTTCGTCCTCTGATGCACTGCGTATTGTTGCTAAAGTCATATCAGCTTCACTATCGTTGTCTTCACATTGTGCGTCACATATAAATGTTTGATTGATATGGTTTTCTTTTCCTTGAATCTGTTTTATTTTATGTTTAATGCTTTTTGTATAAGTTAAGTTGTCACCGTTAATGTATTGAATGTAAGCTGGGCGGAGATAGGCGGTTTGAAGTAACCGATGGCGCATCACTGCAAGCTAGATGAGCGTTGCAGTGTTGCAGCGTGAGAGAAGTGGGCGTTAACAAACACTCTTAGAAACATTACAAGGCAAAATTAAGTCGTCGCAGAGGAAAGTGAAATAGAAGTCGAGATTAAGAAAAAATAAAAGTAGTCAATTGTCGGTTTAAGTAGCATGAATTGTTTTACATATTAAGCCAATCATATCACGTGTATAATAATATTTAAAAATAATAAACACTTTACATTTGGGGGCTCAACCGGTCGTGAACTTTGCATTGTGAGCTATGTGTGTAAACAATTTAAGTTGTTTCTGCAAATAAGGAGAGGCGGAAGGCTGTTAAGTGGTGTTATATATTGCCAAAAGTTGATGAAAGCCACATATTATTGAACAGTGCCCGAATCATAAAAGCAGCGAAAAACAGAGACTCGTTAAATATTTTCTGCAAGTGGCTGATTGAAGTAGTGGTATGTGTGCCGATATACGTGCAAAATGAATACAGTGAAGCATACACCAGCGAAAAAGAGCACGAAAACGCCCGCAAGGCAGATAAAAGAACAGAGAGAAGAACTCGAAGAAGTAGAGACAGAATTGGCTGCCTCTAGCGAAGACATAATGGATAATGGAAACGAGGATCGTGGGACAAATACAGTGGCAGAAAAAGTTGATCAAATGCACCTCTTGAGCATGAAAATTGAAATCGAAGAGAGACGGAACCACCGAGTGACAATAGCTGCCGACAGTTTTGAAAAGTCGTGTCGGAATACGATGGGAAGTCAATGCTGGTCAAGAGGTGGTTCGAGATTTTCGAAAGAAATGAGGACGCCTACGAGCTTTCGGAAAAGCAGAAATATGTGCAAGCGAGAGGAAAAATGGTTGGTGCGGCGAAGCTGTTTCTGGTGTCGGAGTATGTGGCGGAACACGAGAAGCTGAAATATGCTGTTATAGAGGAGTTACGTTGCGTATAACTTTCAAAACATCTCAAGCCTTTTCTCTAAAATTTGTAAGACCGATTTACAACAATCGGCAAAGAAAACAAAAAACAGCTCAAGTGCGAGAGTGGTGTCCCCAAAAAGTTTTAAGTTGATGAGCTGGCCAGGGGGACACAGAGAGGTAAAAGTCGAGTGTGATAGCGAAGATAGTTGGAGTTTGGACCCAGTACAGCAGCAGTCATTTAGCGAGGCAGTCATGAACACCGACCAAGTTCAAGCTTTAATGCAAGCTGCGGTTAGCCAGGCGGTGAGTCAGGCTTTGGCGCAGCAGCAAGCAACGTTCCGTGCAGAAATGCAGGCGGTGCAAAGCCAAATCGCGACCCTACGTATGGACGCCCCGCAAGTAGAGGTATTCGAAAGCATCGTTGTGGATCCAACCGTTGTTTGTGAAATTTCCATCGACATCGTAACATCCGTTCCGGAATTTGACGAAGCTCAAGACGATTACGTAGATTGGCGGCAGTCAGCTACGGATGCGTACGAGCTATTCCGTCCCTATTTACTAACGCTCTTCCATCTGTTCTATCTCACTCTCATGCACTCATGTATGCGGACGACGTCAAGCTTTGTTTAACTTATAGTGACCCTTTCTCTGATTGGTTATTGCAAGCGGATTAAAATGCCATGTTTCTTTGGTGTCAAACCAATTTACTTAATCTTAACAGTGCTAAATGTAAGGTAATGAGTTTCTATAGATCTTTTCGCCATATCTGTCACTATTCACTTAATGGCATTATCTTGGAATGCGTGAATGATACCGAAAGCTCAGTAAATGAATTAGGTATTATCCTGGATCATAAGCTGAAGTTTAATAAACATATTGATGTTTCGGTCAATAAAGCTATGGGAGTTCTTGGGCTTGTTAAGCGTTGGTCCAAGGAATTTGATGATCCATATATTACTAGACTCTTATATACATCTCTTGTTCGTCCGATTCTTGAGTATGGGTCTTGCATTTGGTCCCCTCAATACGAATCACATCGTGCCAGAATTGAATCAGTTCAAAAACAATTTTTAATATTTCCTCTTCGTGGCTTGAGTTGGAACTCTGAAATCCCTTTTCCTTCTTACTCTAGTAGACTCCGATTAATTAATCTCCCCTCTCTCAATAATCGTAGAATTATGCTTGGAGTAATCTTCGTTCATAAATTACTACTGGGTCAAGTTGACTCAGTTAATTTATTGGACGAAATAACTTTTAACATACCTCTTAGACCTACTCGTAACTTTAACCCCCTATATCTTCAGCATTGCACTACTAATTGGGCCTTTCATGAACCTTTTCGTATTATGTGTACTGACTATAACAATCTATACCGTACAATTAATTTGGAGTGTGCTTCACCAACTATTAAGGCCTCTATATTATTATATCTTACTAATCTAACTAATTAATATTTCTCTAATTTTTCCTTGGTTTTTCTGTGTTTACCCCAATCCTTACAACAAATGTTGGACCAATCGGTTTATCTTTTTTATTTTTTTATATACCCCCAGAATATAATATAATATTTTATATTTTTAATAATATTTATTTTATGAAATCAATTTTACTTAATATTAATACATTTTTATTTTTAATGTAAATGTAAATTTTAAATGTCGGCTGCTCATAGCCAGACAATTACCATTGGATATACGTCTCTGTTGTGTACTTTTTCTGTGTCGTTTGAATGGAACTCTAAATACTGGTGAGCCACTCACAAACTTTACGCGAGGACTGTATGTCAATATAAAATCTTCACAGTCGAGTAGTCAATTACGTTGAACGACACGGCTCTACAGTCTTTCAACGATTTAAAGTCAATACGATCTTCTTCGGAGATATTACCATTTCCCTATTTTACCAAGCTATTCCAATTAACTACGGATATCTCTAACTATGCAATCGGAGCTGTCGTTTCGCAGGACGACCTGGGTAAAGACAGGCCAATAGCGTATATTTCTCGATCGTTAAATAGGTCAGAAAAAAATTGTTTCTGCAAATAAGGAGATGCGGAAGGCTGTTAAGTGGTGTTATATATTGCCAAAAGTTGATTAAAGCCACATATTATTGAACAGTGCCCGAATCATAAGAGCAGCGAAAAACAGAGACTCGTTAAATATTTTCTGCAAGTGGCTGATTGAAGTAGTGGTATGTGTGTGCGTGTGCCGATATACGTGCAAAATGAATACAGTGAAGCATACACCAGCGAAAAAGAGCACGAAAACGCCCGCAAGGCAGATAAAAGAACAGAGAGAAGAACTCGAAGAAGTAGAGACAGAATTGGCTGCTTCTAGCGAAGACATAATGGATAATGGAAACGAGTATCGTGGGACAAATACAGTGGCAGAAAAAGTTGATCACCTCTTGAGCATGAAAATTGAAATCGAAGAGAGACGGAACCACCGAGTGACAATAGCTGTCGACAGTTTTGAAAAGTCGTGTCGGAATACGATGGGAAGTCAATGCCGGTGAAGAGGTGGTTCGAGATTTTCGAAAGAAATGAGGACGCCTACGAGCTTTCGGAAAAGCAGAAATATGTGCAAGCGAAGAGGAAAATGGTTGGTGCGGCGAAGCTGTTTCTGGTGTCGGAGTATGTGGCGGAACACGAGAAGCTGAAATATGCTGTTATAGAGGAGTTTCGTTGCAGTGTTAAAAGTGCTAATGTGCGAGTTAACATGTAAGATTACCACCTAAGATAGTCATACAGCGTTGCCATTTAAACAGCTGTCAGAGATGGCCACCCAGTTTGAGTGGGCAGCTCTGACCAGACAGAAGTTGGGCAACTCGATTAAATTAGCAAGATGCGACGCTGAGCTCGATAGTTGATGCAGCCAACTTCTGCCTGTTTCCTGGTCTCTTAGAAAGCGCATCTGAAACCGAATAGACGTGTGGTCAGCTCATCTACGGGCATCCACCTCGGGTTAAGTGTAATCGTGACAAGTTAAGTGAAATAAAGTATTACACGTCGGCCTTCAGCCGCACAACTCAATATTTCGTGTTGGATCAATTGCTGGGCCGCGAGGCCAGTATCCTTAGGATGGGCAAGGCAGAAAGCCTAACTCTGCACGGTAGTCGGGAGACTACCCATCACCGCCGCTGGAATATCCGGACATCGAGGTGCGTCAACGGGCGGCCTTGCGTAGCAATCCGCCAGCCGCAGCTAGCGAGTGCCACGAGACACGAACACACGTGCCGGAGGATCAACCGCGGCGTAACTACGGATCATCAGGATCGTGACCACGTGTCCGCGTGGTGCTAGTTCGCAGTGCAGCTGACTTCGCCACCCCGCTCAACGGTCTCCTTGCCACCATCAGCAACGGAGCTCAGCAGGGTAACACATCGTGGTCGTCGCAGAGCAGACAGCGCGGAGACGCCAACAGATTGCGTTTCTCACCGTCCGCCAACTCTAGACGGCGAACCCAGGCCACCAGCGCCTCGTGCATCACCAGCCTTCAGCAACGAGAGAGCGGCGCCGCGCCGCGCACGTATTGCGCGTCGCTGGAGAGGCCGTGATACCAGCAACGAGGGACCGACACAGAGTCGCGACATACCAAGCGTCGTTAGAGAAACTCAGAAGAGGACAACGGGACGGCTCATCCGGCGTCTCGTGCACCGCGGGACTCAGCAGCGGGACGTCTCATCCGGCGTCTCGAGCACCGTGGGAGACTCGGCAGCGGGACGCCTCATCCGGCGTCTCGTGCATCGCGGGAAACTCGGCAGCGGGACGTCTCACCGGCGTCTCGTGCATCGCGGGAAACTCTCCAACCGGCATACAGCGGGACGTCTCACCGGCGTTTCGTGCATCGCGGGAAACTCTCCAACCGGCATACAGCGGGACGTCTCACCGGCGTCTCGCACAACGTTGGAACAGGCTCCGGAGGATCCGCGGAACGTCACCAACGCCCGCACAGGGGGCCAGGGGGATACAGAGAGGTAAAAAGTCGAGTGTGATAGCGAAGATAGTTGGAGTTTGGACCCAGTACAGCAGCAGTCATTTAGCAAGGCAGTCATGAACACCGACCAAGTTCAAGCTTTAATGCAAGCTGCGGTTAGCCAGGCTGTGAGTCAGGCTTTGGCGCAGCAGCAAGCAACGTTCCGTGCAGAAATGCAGGCGGTGCAAAGCCAAATCGCGACCCTACGTGTGGACGCCCCGCAAGTAGAGGTATTCGAAAGGATCGTTGTGGACCCAACCGTTGTTTGTGAAATTCCCATCGACATCGTTCCGGAATTTGACGGAGCTCAAGACGATTACGTAGCTTGGCGATTGCGTTGCCCTCTGCCTGGTCTCGCCAAAGAAGTGGAAGCAAGCATCGAACGGAATCTGTTTTTGTCTTCGTACGCTAAAGCGCTCGAGGACATGGCTTAGACCTCTGAGGCCAACAGAGTTCGACCCCAGTTTAGACAGGGAAAGGGCAACAGAGAAGAGCGGCAAGATAGGGACTCCGCTATTCATGAAGCGCAGTCATGAGAACCGACAAAAAAAAACCACAACCCCCAGGCGCCCGAACCCATGGACATTGATCCGTCTTTAAGGTTCCAGCGGCCCACGAATTTTGGCAAGCAGCTGGCCGGCGAGGCCACTGCGTCAAAGAGACAGAACTCGTCAGAGCGAGTATCTGGTCAAAGGAGGCATAGGCTGAACAAAATCGTTCAGAGCGCCTCAGCAAACGCTAAGAGCGTCCCTGAAGCCGCGCCAGAGCACGCAGTCTCCGATGCAGATGAGGGCAGCGACTCTGCATTCGAGGTCGATACCCTGAATTTTTTAGACAGCGCTCCCGGCTCCCCGTCCTCCAGAGACAGTTGGCTGGGAGAACATTAAGAATATTGATAGATACCGGCGCAGCGAATAAAGAATGTTTGGCCACTAGATGAGTTGAGGCACGTAACGCCGGTCGCCAAACCTCTTACGGTTAAGTCAATACACGGATCGAGTAAAGTTTCCGGCAAATGCCTCATGTGGGTGTTCCAGCAAGTGTCCGATTTTTTTATACTAGACACTCTGGGCACGTTCGATGCCATAATCGGTTTCGACCTGCTGTCGCAGGCAGGGGCAACAATTAATTTGTGCAAAGGCACATTAGAATGCAGAGATATTGCAGAGAAACTGCAATTCTACGACTGTGATAGCGCAAATTTCACGCGCGTGGACGACATAGAAGTTCCGGTCGCGGTGAAGAAAGATTTCATAAAAGATGATCCTAAAAAGGCTGAAGGTGTTCTCGACATTGTGCGAGTCCTTGCCTTTCAACAGTTCTGTCATTGCCACGGTTCGGACGGAGACGAACGAACCGGTATACTCCAAGAGCTATCCGCACCCGATGGGCGTAACAGACTTCGTAAACAATGAGATAAAGCTGTTACTAAAAGACGGCATAATAAGGCCGTCTAGATCCCCATACAACAGCCCGACATGGGTCGTTGATAAAAAGGGAAGGGATGCAAACGGCAACAAGAATAAGAGACTCGTCATCGATTTTAGGAAGTTGAACGAGAAGACTGTCCCAGATAGATACCCAATACCGTCTATACCCATGATCCTGGCAAATATGGGAAAGGCAAAGTTTTTACGACTTTAGACTTAAAGTCGGGGTACCACCAAATCTACTTAGCGGAACAAGACCGCGAGAAGACGTCGTTCTCCGTGAACGGTGGTAAATACGAGTTCTGCCGGTTACCCTTTGGTTTAAAAAATGCGGGAAGCATTTTCCAAAGGGCCATAGACGACGTCCTTAGGGAGGTAATAGGGAAGATATGTTACGTTTATGTAGATGACGTGATCATTTTCTCAGAAAATGAGGTTGACCACGTCAAGCATATCGGCGCGGTATTACAATGTTTAGGCGATGCCAACATGAGCGTCTCCCAAGAGAAGACAAAGTTCTTCAGGGAGAGTGTTGAATATTTAGGGTTTATTGTGGACAGAGGCGGGGCAAGGACCGACCCCGAAAAGGTGAAGGCTATGAAGGAGTACACCGAGCCAACAAATCTTTTGAGCCTAAGGTCGATCCTGGGGCTAGCTAGCTATTACAGAAGATTCATTAAAGACTACGCAATGATCGCGAAGCCGTTAACGGATATTCTCAGAGGCCAGAATGGGGTAGTGAGCAAACACATGTCCCGAAAGGTCTTGGTAGAGTTTAACGAAACGCAGCGTGACGCTTTTGAACGTTTGAGAAGCATTCTCGCGTCAGAGGATGTCATACTAATGTACCCGGATTTCAAAAAGCCGTTCGATCTGACTACAGATGCCTCGGCAAATGGTATAGGTGCCGTCCTATCTCAAGAGGGGCGTCCCATAACCATGATCTCGCGGACATTAAAACAATGCGAACAGAATTACGCCACAAATGAGAGGGAACTGTTAGCCATTGTATGGGCCCTTGGAAAGTTGCAGAATTTTCTGTACGGCACCAAAGATATCAAAATTTTTACTGATCACCAGCCCCTAACTTTCGCAGTGTCCGAAAAAAACACCAATGCGAAAATAAAGCGCTGAAAGGCATACATAGATTCGCATGACGCGAAAATGTTTTACAAGCCTGGCAAAGAGAATTCTGTGGCGGACGCTCTTTCTCGCCAAAACATAAATTCTTTGCTTGATCAAGTTCCTTCGGACAATGCCACCGTTCACAGTGAGGAGTCATTGTCATATGCGATAGAGACAACCGAGAAGCCGGTAAACTGCTATCGCAACCAAATAATTTTAGAGGAGGCTCGGTTTCCCCTAAAAAGAAACTATCGTGCTTTTTGGCGGCAAGACCCGTCACACGATAAGCTTCACAGACAAAGGTAGTCTGCTTGAAACTCTCAAAGAAGCGGTCAACCCAAATGCAGTGAACGCGATATATTGCGACCTGCCGACGCTTGCTAGTTTTCAGCACGACGTCAAGCTCGCGTTCCCATCGACAAAGTTCTGGCATTGCAAACACTTTGTGTGTGATGTCGTCGACAAAAATGAACCGAAGGAGATAATGACGTCGGAGCATAACCGAGCGCATCGGGCAGCGCAAGAAAACGCCAAGCAAGTTCTTCGGGACTATTATTTCCCAAAAATGTTTAAACTGGCAGGCGAAGTCGCTGCAAATTGGAAAGTGTGCACGAAAGGCAAGTATGACAGGCACCCGAAAGGCAAGTGCTGGGGAGCACTCCACCTCATCCTCCCATCCTGGGGAGATATTACACATAGACGTCTATTAGCACGGACAAAAAAGCAGTTCTTGACGTGCATTGATAAGTTTTCAAAGTTTGCGATAGTGCAACCACTGGCGTCACGTACGATAGTTGACGTGACAGCTCCAATCTTGCAGATAGTCAACCTGTTTCCCAAGGCCAAAACCATCTATTGCGATAACGAGGCAGCCTTTAATTCAGAAACGGTAACCTCGCTTTTAAATGGTTTTGGCATCGAGATCGCAAATGCCCCGCCACTTTACAGTGTGTCAAACGGGCAAGTCGAGCGTCTCCCACGGCACTCTGGCCGAGATCGCTAGATGTCTAAAGATCGACAGGAAGATCGAAGACACAACCGAGTTAATAATGAGAGCAACAATAGAGTATAATAAGACTCTGCACTCAACCACAGGGTAAGACCGATAGATGTCCTGCACGCGGCAGACGATAGCCAGTGGCAAGTTATAAGGGAAAGGGTTGCGAAAGCGCAAAATACAAATATGGAGAGGATAAACCCAAATAGGCAAAATAGGGTATTTGAAGTAGGAAAGAAAGTGTTTATAAAGAGCAATAAAAGGCTAGGGAACAAACTTTCGCCCCTATATGCAGATGGGAAAGTACAGGCAGACATGGGAACGTCTGTTCTCATTAAGGGGAGGGTGGTCCACAAGGACAACATCAGATAAACACACCTCCCACACCACAGAGATTGTCCGTCATTTTTCGCTATTGGGCGAACGGAAATACATAGATTGAGGCCAAAAAAATAACGCAGGTTACCGACACCCCACTCTTGCACCCGTTAGCGAAATGAAAAAGGCACTTATCCTTGAAATTTATTTTCCTTTTTTTCATTCATGTGGCAGACACATTCCTGCCGCGACATTTTTTTTGTACATTCCTGCCACGACATTTTTATTGAGCCTTTATTTGAACAAAATAGTATGACTGGGGACAGCCATAGTTTTAAAGGGGGGAGTAGTTAACATGTAAGATTACCACCTAAGATAGTCATACAGCGTTGCCATTTAAACAGCTGTCAGAGATGGCCACCCAGTTTGAGTGGGCAGCTCTGACCAGACAGAAGTTGGGCAACTCGATTAAATTAGCAAGATGCGACGCTGAGCTCGATAGTTGATGCAGCCAACTTCTGCCTGTTTCCGTTTTCTCTTAGAAAACACATCTGAAACCGAATAGACGTGTGGTCAGCTCATCTACGGGCATCCACCTCGGGTTAAGTGTAATCGTGACAAGTTAAGTGAAATAAAGTATTACACGTCGGCCTTCAGCCGCACAACCCAATATTTCGTGTTGGATCAATTGCTGGGCCGCGAGGCCAGCATCCTTAGGGAAGGGCAAGGCAGAAAGCCAAACTCTGCACGGTAGTCAGGAGACTACCCATCACCGCCGCTGGAATATCCGGACATCGAGGTGCGTCAACGGGCGGCCTCGCGTAGCAATCCGCCAGCCGCAGCTAGCGAGTGCCACGAGACACGAACACACGTGCCGGAGGATCAACCGCGGCGTAACTACGGATCATCAGGATCGTGTCCACGTGTCCGCGTGGTGCTAGTTCGCAGTGCAGCTGACTTCGCCATCACTGGCGACAGCTCTCTACGGGCCATCACGTCGTCACGCGACACTCAGTGGCGAACGGAGGCGAGAACCGCGTGTGCGCTACATCGCTCGTCAGCACCAGCCGCCATCAGCGGCAACGCGGCGCAGCTAACCACCACTTCGTTACCAACACCAAGTGGGCAGCGCGGAGGCGCGGCGCATTGTGCCACCCTGCTCAACGGTCTCCTTGCCACCATCAGCAACGGAGCTCAGCAGGGCACCGCATCGTGCACAGTGCCAAGTGAAGTGGCACGAGAACGAGAACCCGTTGTGTTACACTGCTCGCCGGTACCCCTTTGCCTTCGGCCCGACGGCGTAGCAGGGTAACACATCGTGGTCGTCGCAGAGCGGACAGCGCGGAGACGCCAACGGATTGCGTTTCTCACCGTCCGCCAACTCTAGACGGCGAACCCAGGCCACCAGCGCCTCGTGCATCACCAGCCTTCAGCAACGAGAGAGCGGCGCCGAGCCGCGCACGTATTGCGCGTCGCTGGAGAGGCCGTGATACCAGCAACGAGGGAGCGACACAGAGTCGCGACATACCAAGCGTCGTTGGAGAAACTCAGAAGAGGACAACGGGACGGCTCTATCCGGCGTCTCGTGCACCGCGGGAACTCAGCAGCGGGACGTCTCATCCGGCGTCTCGAGCACCGCGGGAGACTCGGCAGCGGGACGTCTCATCCGGCGTCTCGTGCACCGCGGGAAACTCGCCCTGACAAACCTCCAACCGGCATACAGCGGGACGTCTCACCGGCGTCTCGCACAACGTTGGAACAGGCTCCGGAGGAGCCGCGGAACGTCACCAACGCCCGCACACCGTTGGACTCCGGCTCTAACGAGCAGCGGGACGTCAACGGCGTTTCGCGCACCGTGGGAATCCCACGTGCGTGCAGCACGGCAACCCGCAGGGTTGCACAACCACCTGAACTGCCTATCGAGTGCGATAGCCACCGATAGGGAGCGAAGAGAGAGTCACCTAGGCTGCCCAGCCCTAGCAAAGGAGCAGGCGGCCGGGGGTCTTCCCTCTTATTGTTAACTTGCATAGGCAGCTGCAAGAAAGGAAGAAGAAGAAGGACGAATCAGTGCACGAGTATATGTTGCAGATGAAGAAGATTGCAGCGATTAGTGATGTGGAATATGTGGCTGTGATAACACATATTGTGAATGGCCTGGATATTAAAAATGAGTTTAAAAGTAATATTCTACGGTGCAAAACGTGCAGAGCTCTGAAAGAGGAGTTTGATAGATATCAAGTTGGAGAAATTGGTAGTCAATGAGAAAAACATTGAACTACAGAAATTGAATATCAATACGAAACAGGGGTCGTCGGCAGGAAGGAGAGATCGTTGCTACAACTGCGGCTCGGCGGAACATAAACGAAGAGATTGTACCGCTGGCACGAAGTGCATTGGGTGAAATCAAGACGGTCATATTTCACGGAATTTTCCGAATAAAGTGGAGAAAGTGAAGATCGTAATGTCTGGAAATAGCCGTACGAAGACGATCAGAGTGAGTAACATCGAAGTCGATTGTCTGGTGGATACGGGGTCAGATGTGACACTTATGAAGTAAAATGTGATGAAGCGAATCAAGGATGTGGAGCTGATGAAGAGCACTTCAATTTTGCGCGGCTTGGGCAATGTAACAACTTAGTCGATTGGTTGCTTCAATGCGCAAGTTTGGATTAACCAGCTGTCAACGGAGCAAAATTTCATAGTTGTCCCCAGAACTAAAATGGAGTATGATGTACTGCTCGGACATAACTTCATTTAGAAATTTCGGATTGCAGACCGGCGTGGATATACTTTTCTCAAGAGAGAACCAGATTCGATGTAAACTGATGAGTATAATGTGTGCGAAGAGTTATCTTTTACAGTGCCGACCAAGTACCGAGAGAGAGTCAAACAGCTGATAGAGAATACCTATCAGAAGCCACAGAAGGTCATAAGGCAATGACCGGTCGAGTTAAAGATAGTGCCAGATGTAGTAATCAAGCCGTTTCGCCATCCACCTGCCCGATTGTCACAAGACGAAGCTGATGCTGTTCAAAAACAGGTTGGAGACTGGAGTGATCAAGGTGTTGTACGGAATTCTTCGTCTAATGTGGCAAGTTGCGTCGTTGTGGTCAAGGTGAAAGATGGCACGCAACGAGTCTGTGTGGATTACAGAAAGCTAATCAGCATGGTTTTAGTTGACTGTTTCCCAGTACCACTCATGGAAGAAGGATCTGCAGGCTGCTAGCTGGTATACTGTCATGGATCTGGAGAATGGTTACTTTCACGTGCCGGTTCAGGAGGAAAGCAAGCACTTCACTGCATTTGTCACCCGCGAAGGCCTTTCGAGTTTAATAAAACCCCCTTTGGTTTTAAAAATTTGCCAGGAGCGAATTTACACAGTATGTTTTTCAGAGCCTGATTAACTCGGGAGTTATGAAGCTGTACATGGATGATATAATAATATATATGCATGCAAAAGACGAGAAGTGTTCTGGAGACAGCAGCGCAGTATGGAATGAAAATTAAATCGAAGAAGTGTAGCTTTATGCAAACGAGGATCAATTTTCTGGGTCATGTTATTGAAGCTGGTAAAATTTGGCCAGGAAAGGAGAAAACGATCGCAGTCAGCAGTTTCAAAACACCGAAGAACGAGAAGGCAGTACTGTCGTTTCTTGGTTTAACGGAATTCTTCAGGAAGTTAATTTGCGGATATGCCCAAATTGCACGCCCGCTCACGAATCTGCTGAAGAACGAAGCTGAATTTCACATGGGCGAGGAAGAGCTGCAAGCGTTGCAACGACTGAAGGATGTACTGACACAGGAGCCAGTGCTGCATATTTAGTGCAGAGGAGCAAAGGCCGAGCTACACACTGATGCATCTAAAGACGGATTTGGAGCAGTATTGCTCAAGATGTTTGATAGTAGACTACATCCAATATATTATTGGAGCAAAAAGACGACGGATGCCGAGTCGAAACAACATAGATATTATCTGGAAGTGAAAGCGGCCTACTGAACCATCAAGAAGTTCAAACTCAACTTGTTGGGTGTACAGTTTAAGCTGTTAACGGATTGTGCTGCATTCAAGTCTACAACAAGCAAGCAAGATGTTCCGAGAGAAGTTGGCCAATGGATCATGTACATGCAGGACTTCAATTTTCAAATTGAGCACCGAGATGGCGATAGAATGAGGCATGTCGATTGTCTTAGTCGTTTCCCGCAAACAATATTGATGGTGACGACTGATCTAGTAACGCGTATAAAAAAGGCACAACAACAGGATGAGTTTATTAAAGCGATCATGGAGATCGTGGGGCAACGTTCGTATCAAGATTTCAAGTTGAAGGGTGGCGTACTGTTCAAAGCTGTGAATGGCAACGAATTGTTAGCGGTTCCGAAGGCAATGTAACGCGATGTCATTCAAGGAACGCATGATGTGGTTAATTTTTTAACGCAAAAGACGATGTGTGGTATCCAGCAGCAGTTTTGGATTCCACATATGGAAAGTAAGGTTTCGAAATTTATTACTAATTGTATAAAGTGTATCATCCACAGTAAGAAGTTGGGAAAACAAGAGGGTTTTCTAAACTCAATAGACAGAGATGATTCACCTTTACATAAGTTGCACCTGTATCACTTGGGCCCGATGGATGCGTCGGCTAAGCAGTATAAGTACATGCTGGCAGCGGTAGATGGCTTCAGCAAGTTTGTGTGGCTGTTTCCAACCAAGTCAACCGGGCATGAAGAAGTGGTCAAGAGGTTGACTGAGTGGTCTGATGTATTTGGGCTACCCAGGCGCATTATCACTGACAGAGGAGCAGCATTTACTTCGGGCGGATTTCTCGAATTCCTCGAGGAGCATAAGGTTGACTACGTGAAGACGACTACAGGTGTGACAAGAGGCAACGGACAAGTTGAGAGGGTGAAACGAACTATCTTGGCAGTTATATCGAAGCTATCGGCAAGTGAACCAGCCAAGTGGTACACGCATGTCTCAAAGGTACAAAAAGCAGTCAACTCTAGCGTACATGCAACCCTGAAGGTGTCGCCGTTTGAGGTATTTTTTGGTACCAAAATGCATAACGAGGTCGAGAATAGCTTACTGCAGCTACTGGAAGAGGAATTGGTCAGTCAATTCAACGACGAGCGTCAAAAGCTGCGCGAGGAGGTGAAGAAAAGTATAGAGTACAAGCAGAAAGTATTTAAACAGAATTTTGAAAAGAGACGTCGAGCGGAGCATGTGTATAAAGTTGGCGATCTTGTAGCGATAAAGCGGACGCAGTTTGTTGCTGGCCGTAAATTGGCTAGCGAATATCTTGGCCCGTATGAAGTTACGAAGGTCAAGCGGAATGGGTGATATGACGTCCGGAAGGCAGCGGATGTGGAGGGGCCCAATGTCACAGCAACCAGCTGCGATAACATGAAGTTATGGAGATATGTGATAGACAACGAAGATTTGTTGTCATCTGGGCTGGTAGTCCGAGGCTTCTAGCCAAATTTGTTCGATAATTTCCATTGAATCTATACGTCTCTGTTGTGTACTTTCTCTTTGTCGTTTGAATGGAACTCTAAATTCTGGTAAGCCACTCACAAACTTGACGCGAGGACTGTATGCCAATGTAAAATCTTCACAGTCAAGCTCTATAGTCTTTCAACGATTTAAAGACAATTCGATCTTCTTCGAAGATATTAGCATTTCCCTATTTTACCAAGCCATTCCATTTAACTACGAATGCCTCGAACTAAGCAATCGAAGCCGTCGTTTCGCTGTACGATCAGTGTAAGGACAGACCAAAAGCGTACATTTCTCGATCGTTAAAAAGGTTAGAAAAAAATTACGCTACAATTGAAAAGGAAATGCTCGCAATAGTTTGGGCCTTGGACAACTTTCGGTCTTACTTGTATGGCGCAGGTTCTATTAGGGTATATACTGACCAACCGCTTACATTTGCTTTGGGCAGCAGGAATTTCATCTCGAAATTGAAACGTTTCAAGGCTCGCATAGAAGAATACAACTGCGAACTCAAGCCTGGGAAATCAAATGTGGTGGCTGATGCGCTTTCACGCATTCTGCCTCAGATTAACCAGTGCCGATCCAACTGTCGACCCCGATGACGATGCACAGTCTTTGGCTACTGCCCATAGGGCTTCACGTTACAGTTCGCAATTGTTTCCCCACTTTGAATCCCCAATCAATGTCTTCAAACATCAATTAATTTTTGACACAACCAGTCCAGACTTCTTATGCGAATACCCGCACGCGGGCTATACTCGTTATTTGATTCCTCTCAAAGACGGGTCACTCTTTTTACAATCATAATTGCGACCCGCCCTAATTAACGGTATCAAAATTCCAGAAGCGTACTTGCAACTTTTTCAATCCATCTGCTAAGCGAGCTTTGTTTTATAAAAACTTCGGATAACACAACGATTGGTGGTGGACACGAATGACACAAAAGAAATTCGCGACATAATCGAGAAGAAACACCGTAGAGCACATATGGGCCCTACGGAAATTCGCCTCAATTACTGGAAAGGTACTTCTTTCCGCGGATGTCTTGTACGATCCGTCACCAAATTTCTTCACGTCAGTGTTGCAAGCTCTACAAATATGAGAGACATCCTAATAAATTAAATTTGCAACCTACGTCTATTCATAGCTACCCATGTGAAATACATCACATCGACAGTTTCACACTCGAAAGAAGTTTTACTTGAGTTGCATAGACAAATTCAGTAAATTTGCCAAGTATTTCCAGTTGCAGTTGAACGCATCCGTGCACTTGCGGACTATTATGCCCAACAGTGCTTAATTACCTTTGATCTCTGGACATTTACATTTATTATGCTCCAACACAAAAGAGCGAAGTAAATGGCCAAGTTGAGAGAATTCACTCAACATTCTCAGAAATTTATCGTTGTCATAAAAATGAGCACCCCACCTTCAAATCCATCAAACTGGTTCCGACAGCAGTGAACCGCTATAACATCACCGTCCACTCAGTAACGTATCGGAAACTAGCCCGGAGTTGACGGACTTCAGTCGAAAACTTTACAAATTGTCTTTCCGTAATTGTCCACTTATACAAGTAAGAGGGGCCAGTGATCCCTTTGCAACACGGCGATGTATGGAGAATCAATGGCAGTTTTAAATTGGCGCACCTCGTCGATCTCGCAAAGATGAACAGACTGGCTGAGGAAATCGCAAAACGATTGCTATGTTGCATAAGAGAGTCGGCGAACGATGCTTAAACCTCGAGGTCGAGACCATACGGATGGAAGTGAATAACTTGCCATACAAAATTGCGATCGAAGCCATCGAGTTCTCCCGCCCATCCATTGTAACCAACGGAACCTTGCTACTCTATATATTAGCATTCCCCAAGGTTGCGGCCGATAATTACCACCTCATGCACCTATATGCGACGATAAACGATGGGATACTGGATCATCACAAGCTAGCTACAAGTTGGAGCGAGACTTATGCTGTTCTGAACTGGAAGAGAATTGCTGTATCCCTCGATTACTAAAGGGCGATCAGACCGGTCTTATCAAAGAAATAACCAGCGAGTGGCTAAGCAAATCTACAATGGAATGCTTTACCCAACCAATTTCAAGGGAACAACACAGCAAACCTAGAAGAAATGGGTCAACCCGAGCCAAGCAAGGCTCATTGATCTGCGGGTCGCAGATCTTGAGGTGGGGTGGACTTAACACCAGCTATCTCCCCCTTCGAGGTCTGGCAACGCTGCAGCGGCAAGTAGAAAATTAAAAGAAGGCGCTGTTTCATTGTCAATTGTTCAAGTTTTGATGAATAGTTGAATTCAAAAATTCTCATCATTCTTATTGGAGCAGCACCGATCGGAACTAAGAGCTTAAAACTAAATTAAAAACAATCAAATAAAATAAGAATTAGCGGCACGACATGCTTCTGTGACCAACCGAGTCATGAAAGGGACTTAAAAATTGTCCTACTGGGAGATCAAATAAACTTCCACAGCAGTCGTTATGCCGACAGACTTAGCGCCCGCCCGAACACGTTGGCAAATGATCTTGTTGACCCCATTTCCCTCCGACGTCTGAAGAGAATACATCCCCATGAACTTCCTACACGCAAGATAGCATAATCCCTTCACTATACACTTGTATATATTACAATTAAGGAACATTATCCAAATATTATATTTTAAGCGACACATTAGGTTAAGTTCAGAAAGAACTGAACGATTCCTAGTGACTAATGAACAATAAATAAATGTTATCTTTAAAAAAAAAAAAAAAAAAAATATAAAAAAGAGTATTTTGATTTTTTAATTTCACCTGCACGCTATTTTAAAGAATAAAAAACATTAATTTTAATTGCATTATATGCAAGCTCGCTAAGCAAGAGCCATGTTGTTGTTGTTTTGTTTTTGTGAGTGAAGCAGTGATTTTTATTGCGTTCTTTGTCATAAACACAAAAAAGGGCTGCTTGAATTAACTCGATTTTACATATGAAACGTTCAGGTTGATTCTGATTTGATTGAGTTGTCAGCACGCACATTCGTGCGATATATGAAAATATGCATTTTATCGCTTTGGTGTTGTGTAAATACCGAAATAATTTAAATAATAATATTTATATTAACCTTTAATATAAATATGTATTTCTAGTATTAAATAATATGATTTCGAATATGGATTGGTCACAATTATACGCATGTTCTGATTTGGATAAAGCCATTGAGCTTTTTTTTATACAACTCTTAATTTTTATTTGATATTTGCGTTGCGCTTATATCTCCTTTCAGTTTTGCTACACCTCCTTGGTTCTCTAGAGAATTATCACAGTTAATAATTCGAAATCTAAGCAATTCAAAAGATAAAAAAAGTTGGGAAGTCCCCTTATGATTTCTTTCGATACGTAATTTTCTGGTACTTAACTCTCAGTGCTACAAGGACTACTTACAACATTATAAGCTGGAATTCTCTAGTGATCCTGAACATTTCTACAAATTTGTAAACTCTAAGAAAAGACTCTATCATGATGGAAATGATAGCATTCAATAACCTTTAATAACATTCAAGCTAATTCTGATCAATCCTATGCTGATTTGTATTTACAGCTCTTCATTTACAGATAGCTCGCTTCTTTTTTGAACTTAAATAAATTAAGCCAGTACATACGCCAGGCCCTGATGGTGTACCTGGCTTTTTATTAAAGTACTGTGCGGAAGCTGTATGTAGTCCGCTACATAAATTATATACCGTATCAATCGATTATTTATATTTTCCAAGCCTTTGGAAGAACTTTTTTATTATCCCTCTTTACAAGCTGTCTGCAATTCCCAAGTTGCTTGAGAAAATAATGACTTCTCATCTTAAACTTTTTGTGTGGTTCTATTATCTCTCCTAGTCAGCATGGGTTTATGAGATGTAGATCGACAACCACCAACCTTCTTGAGTTTTCTTCCCTTGTTATTAATGGGTTTAAGAAAAGATGCAAACTACCGATATACCTATTTTAGTAAAGCTTTTGATTCTGTAAATCACTCACTACTAATTCATAACGTTGA
>JAEIFG010000487.1:0-12655 GCA_018901795.1 Drosophila sp. st01m | reverse complement strand
TAAACAACTCTTCCCGAATTCTAGCTCGATCATGTTTAAAAGAAACCAACTGAAATAACAAAGTTTTATCACTCGAGTCATTGCTCACGCACTTGTCTCAGGATTCTCAAATTACCCCCTATTTTCAAAAGAATCTCTCTCTTCACAGATCCAAAATTTACTGTTTAATTATCTTAAAAACATTTGGCTCTAGCACAGTCGGTAGGATAAAGACAGTAAGTTGTGCGACCCGTTCACCAAATTCAATCAAGTGACAAAGATCCTTGTACGACCAAGCGTGTCTTTTGAGATTGATCCACGCGAATCGGCGCTAAAGTGAACTTTCATCGTAATACACTAAACTTTCTTCTGCCAAAGAACTACGTTGCTATTGATTAATATACAATAATTAGTCTACTGCATACAAACCCAAAAAGTGCAAAAATAAAAACTCTAAAAAACCCTAAAAGTGTAATAAAAAACTTTGCAAACAAAATCAACCATGGCAACCGAACCAATCCAATTGTTGTCGGAATCCAACCACAATTTGTTCTTTAACTATATCCATCGACCGACCGCATGCCCATGCAGAATTCGAGATTTCGAAAAGACAATTTGTAGAGATTTAATCGTTTAGTTTGTTCTTAGTCTACATATGTGTAAGGTTGTGTTTAGTGAAGTATAGTACATTTTATCATTATATTTTTTTGTTAGTTTTTTTTCCTTTTCATTATATTTTTTTCTCTTTGCATTTTTTTTTTTTTTTTTTTTTTTTATTATGTAAAATTTTATTAAATAAGTGAGTGAATGTGAAAAAGTTCACTAACCTGCCATTATGTAAAATTGGGAAATGAATTTGCTTTTCGTTATTATTATTATAATTTTTTAATTATATTTTTATTTCTTTTATATTTTTTCCCCTCTTCGTTTTTTTTATGTGTTGAATGTGTGAGTTGTATTTACTTTTTAAAGACAAATTTTATATTTTTGTTGTGATGCGGTGATGTGCCTTGAAGAATTTTTTATTTAGAAGAAGGAAAATGTAGTAATGCTTTCTTTATTATAACCATATTATAACTATTGGCCCCGTGGTCCGTATTGGTCCATTTTGGTGTGTGCCTACTAAGGTACGGGGTGACACACAATCCACCATGCAGCTCTTTGATGGATCGCATTACAAGGCCTATCTGATAGTATATCGCAAGTTAAATTGTTTAAAATTTTATTTACGTAAATAACAATATTTTAGCAATCGCAAATTGTATTGCTGCAGTGGGAAATTGCCTTTACTTTGTTATTAGCGATTTTTATATGGTGGTGTATGGTTTAACGTATGCACAATGGGACACAACACGCAACGTACCCATTGCACTCGCACATAATCCCATGAAGATGAGTAAACTTCCGCAGTGTGTAGGTGACAGACGTGAAATATCACGCTACGTACCCGTTGCACTCGCAGATAGACCCATGTAAATGAGTTAACTGCCGAAGTGGGTAGGTGACATACGTGTAGACGTGAAATATTTTATTTTTTTTTTTTTTTAAGTTTTCGATTGTTCTTTTATTTCATTTTCGAATTTTCTCACAAAATACAACACATCAAAACACATCGCGACATAAATTTTATTTAAAAAAATTTATTGCCATATATTGGTTAGATGGTCCAGTTTAGTGTCGTCCCCAGGAAGCAATCGCTCCTGGCCGACACTAGGTTCATACTTTTACCTGAAAAGTAATTCTATGATTCTAATTCTTATTTTATTTGTTTGTTTTTAATTTAGTTTTATGCTCTTAGTTCCGATCGGTGCTGATGACCATGATGATGAGAATGAATAGAAAAAGTTGAATTAAGCTATTTATCAAAACTTGAACAATTGACAATGAAACAGCGCCTACTTATATTTTCTAGTTGTCGCTTAAGCGTTGCGTATAGCGGGTGTTAACTTGCATTATAAAAGAAAATTAAAAAAGAAAACCAAAGTTAATGAAAGCAAATACTTGCAGCAAACCGACACCTCCCAATCATCGGAATTATAATTACCATAATAACTTGTATTGCCAAACAACCTACAGCAGGAACACACAAAATCAACCCAATAGAAAACTATCAAGGATATTCCTTATTCGAATCTGGAAAAATACAAATCCCCATCACCTTTATGCATCCCTGTCTCACACTTAATATTAAAGAAGTTGAAGAAACATTTAATAGTATAATTAAACAATGTCAGGAATTTAGAAACGTTACACAAATTAAATCACGTAAAGCACTTTAAATCAATAATGACATAGCAACAATTAACACCCAGTCCAATTCTTTGTAAAGAACAAAAGATTAACCTATTAATATTAAAAATTGAACATTTTACCGAATATATGAAGGATACTGAAATGGTTTCACAACTAACACTACAATATTGGCAACTTTAACTACAAAAACCTGATAAATATAAAAACTTCCGTTTGGTATAATGTAGCTACTAATGAAATATTTCTAATGTCCCAAATTCCTATGAATACAATTGAACAACCAACTTTCATAATTACACCTTACCCCGACAATAATGGCCAATTTAGTAACGAAAATATTGAAGCAAATGTTATTTACATTACAATGAATATTGTCAAAGACCATTGCATAGCTAACATAATAAAACATGAAACACCAACTTATACTTTTCAAAATTTTCGTAAACAATCCTATATTCTCTACATTAAACCAAATATACTTATAACCTGGAATATGACAAGAGATTTATATTGAAAATAATAAAATTATAAAAATATCCAAGTGGACTGCACAATTTAAACAAATTACAATATCTAATTTATTTCTTAACAGGTCTTGCTTTTACTTTGATGTTATCTGTTATACTGTGACCTGGATCAAGCCTATCACATCAGATTTTTCAACTCTTTCTTCCAATTATACTATATTCAGATGTGACCGTTTAATTTGAAAAGGTGGTGATGTACTGGTGACTGTTGAAGCCAACCAATCCCCATTTAATTCTGACATTGAGGTAATTTGTGTGAGAGTATCTTTCAATAAATTTTCCCCCTTTTTTACATGCTCACATACATTTCACCAGCTTCTGATGAGACAGTTTAAGATACTCATCTTAACTCAATCAAACATATATCTTCTTTAGTCTCTGACACTGACTTGCTTTTTGTCATGGGTGATTTTAATCTGTCCGATGTTAAATGGTTTGCCTCCAATGACTCGAATTTACTTCTACCTGATAATTCCAATTGTTTTATTGATGGTCTCTTAGAGCATTTTTTGGTTCCAATCAATCCTGTTTGCAATTCCATTAACAGGACTCTTGACCTGCTATTTGTATTGGACCCCAACAATACCATTGTATCTAGGATTGACCCTTTGGTTATGCCGAAAGATCAATATCATCCATTTCTTAATACATGTGTTAATTTACCTATGGGCCCTGATGAACTATCATCTGATACCACTGCGCGCAGGTGTTTTAAAAAAACTGATTTCCTTAAGCTAAATAATATGATTTCGAGTATGGATTCAGTTCTGCTAAACATCCTTGGTTCTCTAGAGAATTATCACACTTAAAAAATGCTAAATCTAAGCAATTCAAAAGATTAAAAAAGTCGGGAAGTTCTTATGATTTCTCTCGATATTTAATTACCAATTCGAATTTTCTGGTACTTACTTCTCAGTGCTACAAAAATTATTTACACGTTGTAAGCTCGAATTCTCTAGGGATCCTAAACAGTTCTACAAATTTGTAAACTCTTAGCGGAAAGCTGTGTCATTTTTATCATCTCTCTCCTTTAATAACATTCAAGCTAATTTTGATCAATTCATTACTGATTTGTTTGCTGACTTTTTTTAAACTATATACTGAATAAGTAGTCTCCATGCTGGTCACTCATACCCGTACCATTTTAGTAGTATAAACTGTATTTACAGCCCTTTATTTACAGATAGCTCGCTTCTTTGTGAACTTAAATTAATTAAGCCAGTACACACGCCAGGCCCTGATGGTGTACCTGGCTCTGTATTTAAGTACTGGGCGGAAGCTTTATGTAGTCCGCTACACAAATTATATACCCTATCAATCGATTCTTCATATTTTCCAAGTGTATGGAAAAGGTGTCGAGTGTGATGTTCAAAACTAAAGCTCTCTGCATGGGTTTATGAAATGTAGATCGACAACCACTAACCTTTTTAAGTTTACTTCCCTTGTCATTAATGGGTTCAAGAAAAGATGCAAACTGACGTTGCTTATACTGATTTCAGTGAAGCTTTTGATTCTGTAAATCACTCACTACTAATTCATAAGCTTGACCTTCTCGGCTTTCCCAATAATCTTCTCCTTGGGATATCTAATTATTTGCGCAACAGAACGGAAAGAGTTAGTTTCAAAACTTATTTATCAAAGTCCATCAAAATTACGTTTGGAGTACCGCAACGCAGTCATCTTGGACCACTTCTTTTTACGTTATTTATAAACGATCTTCCATCGGTTCGATCTCACTTTCATGCACTCATGTATGCGGACGACGTCAAGCTTTGTTTAACTTATAATGACAATAGTCGTTTTATTTTATTTTTTTTTTTTTTTCCATGTATTAGGAAAAGAACTAGAGCCTTTAGATTATCAGTTTGTATGACAATGGACTACATTGTGTTGTGATTTGGTTTAGTATACCTGCATTTATTTATTTATGACTAAGCTTTTTGGAATTTGCTTCGTAAGTTTGATTGTTATGTGAAAAGTATTTGTCATGTATTGCTTCAGTTAATATGTTATCTTATTCGTCCGGGTACGGTATTATTATGTCATGTCTAGCAAGAGTCATAAATAACCTATCGGTTAACTTCCTCATTATTACATCTTTAACAGTATTGTTTAAGGCATTTGTGTATAATGTGGTATGCGCACATATCGAATATTCACTGTACTTGAATACAGTGCAATAAAGCGGAAATATATCGTAACATTTGTTGCAATGTTTTTACCAACAATCAGACCTAGGTCAGTTGGCAACATGACCACGCACTTGAGGTGCAATTGGGTCACTTGACATTTATTGCAGAGTCAGTGACCCACTAGTAATACAATGCGCGCATACAGCACTTTCCCTCACTTAGAAATCAAACACCAATTATGTTAAGAAATACATAATAACGCCGCTCCGCTGCTGGCGTCACTGGCAGCGTCACTTTGCGGTTTAGAGTACTATAAATAGAATAAGAATTGTAATACAGAATCGAAGTCAAAATAAAGACATCAAACGGCACTGAAGTGCCCGAACGAAAACGTTCAACATCTTAAATATTACAATAAGATTGTGTTGTTGTGGTTGACTTCTAATACAAGTTTGTTGGATATTGTAAAGGACTTAGTTTCTATTTCTTCAACGAACTTACGGATGCTTCCAGAGAAATGTGTGTTGTAAAGTTGACGAAGTAGTTCTTCGTCTCCTGCGATTTGCATTTCGATTGCACTGAAGAATACGTGCTTTTGTCTGGGGTCGGTTGACGGATACAGTTGAAGGATGAAGTTGATTCTCTGCCTGATAAAAGTGCTTAGTTCCTGGGAATTCCCGCTGAATGAGGGCACCTGCCTGATTTGACACAAGGCTTGTTTGAGATGGGCTTCTGACAACAATTGGATTGGTTCGTTTGCCATGGTTGTAGCAAAGTTTTTGTTTTTACACTTTTGGGTTTTAAAATTATTTGTTTTTACACTTTTTGGGTTTGTATGCAGTAGATTAATTCTTGTATATTAATCACTAGCCGCGTAGTTCTCTGGCGGATAAGGAAAGTTTATCGTATTACGATTGCACGTTCCCTTTAGCGCCGATTCGCGTGGATCAATCTCCAAAGATACGCTTGGTCATACAAGGATCTTTGTCACTTGATTGAAATTAGTAAACGAGTCGCACAACTCACTCTCTTTATCCTACCGGCTGCGCCAGAAACAGATTCAGAGTTAGGGTTTAATAAAAAACCAAAGTCATTTTATTTTATAAACACTTTATTTATTTCCAAGTATTAGGAAAAGAACTAGAGCCTTCAGATTATCACTTCACGATTGAAGGGGGCTTTAGCGAAACTACCGCAGTTGATAGTAGACTCTGAACTGAACTAACTTTAAAGGACGCGTTCGCGTTTATATAGGCGAGATGAAGCTGCTTAAGAGTGAGAATGTCTATAAGAGAATTTAAACTGTAAATTTGGGTGCTCTTGTGAAGAGAGAATTTCACTTGAAATTGGGTGTAATTTGAGAATCCTGAGACAAGTGCGTGAGCAATGACTCAATTAATAAAACTTTGTTATTTCAGTTGGTTTCTTTTAAACAAGATCGAGTGGCAATTCGGGGAGATTTGTTTATCGTTAAGACTTTTGGAATTTGGGGGAGATTTGTTTATCGTTAAGATTTCATTTATTTTTGAAGTATGAAATATGATATTGAGCATTGGCGTGAATGGTCAAAGTCAATCGACGGGCTCTCGTTCTTTGATTACAATTCGTACTTAAAATTTAATGTATTTGGTAATTAAATTTAATGTGTAAATATGAGCCTTACAATAGTGCTCTTATGTTATATTCTAATTTATGATTATAATATAAGTGCGTGTAGAATGGATATGTTGCTATATATATATATACTAGCCGCCTCCGGCCATGATTTAGCTCCAGATAATTGTGAGATACTTTGGGCGTCTCCTACGATTTGCATTTCGATTGCATAGAAGAATACATGCTTTTGCCTGGGGTCGGTCGATGGATATAGTTGAAGAACAAATTGTGGTTGATTCTGTTTGCAAAGTTTTATATTATTCGTACTTAAAATTTAATGTATTTGGTAATTTAATTTAACGTGTGAATATTATGAGCCTTACAATAGTGCTTTATGTTATTTTCTAGTTTATGAATATAATATATGTGGGTGTAGAATGGATATTTTCAGATATGTAAAGAGAAATGAATGGCATACGCATCTCAAAACGAAACAACTGAGGACTAGTTAACTTTATAGGTTCCACATTAAAATATCTTTTTGGCACACTAGACGAAGACGACAGACAACATATTGAACAACAAATTTCGACTCTATCACAAGACACAGAACAGGTCAGCACTCTTAACCACGTTATTGACAGTCTCAATAATGGCAACAACAACAACCAAGTATTGAAGGCAAATTCTATTTACACAACAACAATGTTTTAAATACACTAACAATTAATATTGTCTAAGACCATTGCATAGCTAACATAATAAATAATGACAATAATTTTTATTTTAATATAAAAATTATACGGCGATGTTGTGTTTTGCGAGTGCTAAAGCATTGACATTTACATTTAAAATAATAAGTATAAACAATTACCCACGGCGGCAATACAATTTGATAGTGCTATAACGCTGCAATTTACATTTATAATAATAATAAGATTCAGAGTTAGGGTTTAATAAAAAAAACAAAAGCTGTTTTTCCTATAAACACTTTATTTATTTCCAAGTATTAGGAAAAGAACTAGAGCCTTAAGACTATCACTTAGTTGGACAATGGACTTCGCAATTGATGAGGGCTATAGCGAAACTACCGCCGTTGATAGTAAACTCAGAACTGACTAAATGTTAATGGACGTGTTCGCGTTTATATAGGCGAGATGAAGTCGCTAAAGATCGAAAATTTCTTTAAAAAAATTAAACTGAAAATTTTGATTCTCTTGTGAAGAGACAGTTTCACTTGAAAATAGGGGGTAATTTGAGAATCCTGAGACAGGTGCGTGAGCAATGACTCGGGTAATAAAACTTTGTTATTTCAGTTGGTTTCTCTTAAACAAGACCGAGTTAGAATTCGGGATGAGTTGTTTATCGTTAAGGTTTTCGGAATTTGGGGGAGATTTGTTTATCGTTAATATTTCAAGTGGTTGAGGAGAATTGTTTATGATTATTTTAGAGTCAGCGATTTGGACTCCGTGGGAATAGTACCTTTGAAGTATGAAATATGATACTGGGCATTGCCGTGAATGGTCAAAGGCGATCAAAGGGCTCTCGTTCTTCGGTTACAATTCGTACTTAAATTTTAATGTATTTGGTAATAAAATTTAATGTGTGAATATGAACCTTACAAAAGTCCTCTTATGTTTTATTCTAAATTATGATTATAATAAAGGTATTTGTCATGTATTGCTTCAGTTAATATGTTATCTTATTCGTCCGGGTACGGTATTATTTTAAATATTTGTGTTTTCATTATATCTCTCGGAATTTTGGGATATTATCAGAATTTCGATTGTGTCGGTTTTAAGCCAAGTAGAAGTTATAATACTAAGAAGAATTTACGTAGGTTATTGAATCGTGTTTCAAAAGTTTTGGATTAAAGAGACCTCAGTTGTATACCAAGTTCTTTGCCTTCTACGTATTCGCTGAATTGTTGTAAATTGAAAATTATTAAAGCTACCATTTGTTCTCCGTCAAAAATATTGTTTAAATGGTTAGTCTGTTCGATTCCTTTGTTTATTGCTTCTATTACATGATTGAGTTCGCTGATTTGTACGTTATTTTTGGAAATGTCACTTATTTGTTGCTGTAATTCTTCTTTATCTTCTAGGTCTAATGTACCAAATAAGTATTTGTAGACGGTTCCCATAAAATTAAGGAAACCGCGTTTATTACGCTTTGCGATTCTTATACCGTTTATTTCTCTATTAAGTGTTTTCTATTAAGGTAGTGCACTTGTGGTAAATTTTCAAATGATTGGGCTTGTTTCATGAGTTCTTCGTAAGTGGTTTCGGTTTTAGTTAGATATATAATGTATTTGTCTCTTGATAATGTTTATCATCTATTTGTCTTATATAAACTGTCTTTTTAAATGGGTTAGTTTATTTGATCTAACTGGAGGGGATTCTCTGAAGTTGGTATATATACTGAAATATTGTTAATTTTCATTTAGCTTATCGATTTTGTTTATTTTGTTTTGTTGTGTATTGTAAGCAGGGGTTCCTGCAAAAATGAAAATTTCTGCTGGTGTTCGACCAGTTGTATTGTGTTTTGTTTTATGATTATATATGTAAAGTATTTTCTCGAATTCTTAATTTTTCATTGACAGTTTTATGAAATTTCTCAATATCAGAAATTCCATTTTTCCTTGTTAAATTTATGTTTACTCCCTCTGGTTCTAACCAGAGTTTAAGTGCGGTCCATATGAAGGCGGGGGTTATCCATGTCGTTGAATTTGCGTAGAATAGCTCTTTTACATTCAAGCCAATCCAAAGTATGAGTTTTTCTATACCATGTAATAATGCTTTGTGTTTTGAGAATGATTTCTTTGAATTGAGCGTTTGAATGTATATTAGTTTAACACTGGTTTTCATAACCTTTGTGAAATTGTCGGGACTGATGATTTGAACATACGTATTTTGAAAAATTTGGAAGTCGCTTTCGTTAGGATAGTAGATAACACTTTTTTTAGTGCAAATGTATTCTTTGATTAGATCTTTGGCAAGGGTGTCTGTCATTTCCTTATAACTGATTTTAATTCGAGTTCTATGGAAATATTTTATTACTTGACTTTCGTCGAGCTCGTCTCTTAAAAATTCTAGTTGTCTTGTGTAGTAATTGAGGGGTCTTTCTGTTATCGGGATATAATTTTGATTATCTTCTTGTGCGCTATGCACTGCGGCTGCTGTAGCAAGGGAAACGGTATCGTCTTCCCCCAGAAAGTTTTCTTGTATTTGAATACGAGATAGGGCATCGGCAACATGATTTTCTTTACCAGGTAGGTATTGGATATTGTAGTCATATTCGTTTAGTTTTATTTTCCATCGTTGTAACTTCATGTTAGGGTCTTTAATGTTGCTTAACCATACAAGTGGTCTGGGATCGCTTAATATGTCAAATTTTCTTCCAAATAAGTAAGACCTAAAGTGTTTTGTTGCCTATATTAAGGCTAATAGTTCCTTTTCTATTGGCGAATAGTTAAGCTCATGCTCGTTTCGAGTTCTACTTGCGTAACAAATGGGTTTATGCTCTTGGGATAATACAGCACCTATAGCTATATTACTAGCATCTATTGTTAGTGAAAATTTCTTTTCGAAGTTAGGGTATATTAGGATTGGGTCGGACGTTTGAGTAGTTTTAGTTTCTCAAAGGCAGACATGTACTATAGTTGTTATCTTTAATATTGATAATTGCTCCATTTTTTAATCTGAGTATCATGGGTTTTGCTATCTTTGCAAAACTGGGAATGAACTTACGGAATAATACGCAGAGTTCAAGGAAAGATTTTATTCCTTTTGTGGTTTTGGGAATAGGGAAAGTGACAATTGCATTTATTTAATTTGGGTTTGGTTTTATCATTTGGCTTCATACCTTCTATAGTGAGATAATGAGACCGAAAAATACAGTCTCTGTCTTCAGAAATTCACATTTATCAAGCTGCAGTTTTAAATTGGCTGATCGTAGCTTTTCAAATACCCTTCTTAGTGATATTATGTGTTCTTCCAATGAATTGGAATAAATGATAATATCATCTAAATAAACTTAACAGACTTTATAGATTAAATATTCTAAAAGGTTGTTCATGCAACGTTGAAAAGTTGCTGGTGTATTTTTCAAACCAAACGGCATACGAGTATATTCGTAATGTCCATGTTTTGCTTGAAAATGCAGTTTTGGATATTGATTATGGGTTCATTTGGATTTCATGAAAACCTTTAGCTAGATCAATAGTTGTGAAGTATTGACAGCGTCCAAGCTTTTCTAATATTTCATCCATTATTGGAATAGGGATATAATTTTGATTATCTTCTTGTGCGTTATGCACTGTGACTGCTGTAGCAAGGGTAACTGTACCGTCTTCTTCTAAAAATTTTCCTGAATTTGAATTCGAGATAGGGCATCGACAACATGATTTTCTGCACCAGGTAAGTATTGGATATTGTAGTCACATTCGTTTAGTTTTAATTTCCATCGTTGTAATTTCATATTAGGATCTTTGATGTTGCCTAACCATGCAAGTGGCCTATGATCGCTTAATATATCGAATTTTCTGCCGAATAGGTAAGACCTAAAATGTTTTGTTGCCCATACTATGGATAATAGTTTCTTTTCTACTTCCGGATAGACCGATCGGCTATGATACTAGGCTTTTGCGTGAATGGTCAAAGTCAATCGAAGGGCTCTCGTTCTTTGGTTACAATTCGTACTTAAAATTTAATGTATTTGGTAATTAAATATAATGTGTGAATATGAGCCTTACAATGGTGCCCTATGTTATATTCTAATGTATGATTATAATATATGTGGGTGTTGAATGGATATGTTACTATATATGTAATTAACTTTTTAGATGATAGAATTAGCAAATAAAAATTTCAATTTTTTTTTTTTTATATTTATTTGATATCATCAGAGGAAAGTTATGAACCAATTGACAAATGTATTCTTTTGGCCCAGCAAACTTTTACGGACGATTAACATAAGTCTTTTAAGTTCTATCGGATCATTAAGCTTGTTACCGTTATGCGGTTGGTGTCTTTGGAGAATGTTGTCTATGAAGCTTTTGAAGAGTGAAGCTTTTCAAAAGATCGGCTTTAGCTTTTTTATATAAAGAATGAATATGTTTCTCCCCACCTTTTAGTTATTAGCTTGTTCTCAAGCGATTATTTCTGAATATAGTTGTGGTACTGGAAGATTGTTAGTATGTTTCTGTAAATTGTGTTATTCTTCTTGTTTAAGAAAATCATTTCTTAAATTTCTATGTGTGACATTGGTTCGACTTTGGTTACATTGTGTTTTGTAAATATTAAATTTGTTTATTGGTGAATATTATTGAATATTGTAATTTGTTTTAATTCTGCTGTGCACTTGGATATTTTTATTATTTTATTATTTTCAATATAAGTCTCTTGACCGTTACAATTGTGATAAAGTTTTTCTCTTGTCATATTCCAGGTTATAAGTATATTTGGTTTAATGTTATGAATATAAAATAAGATTGCTTACGAAATTTTTGAAGAGTACAAGTTGGTGTTTCATGATTTATTATGTTACCTATGCAATGGTCTTAGACAATATTCAGTGTTAGTGTATTTAAAACATGGTTGTTGTGTAAATAGAATTTGCCTTCAATATTTTTGTTAATAATTTGGCCACTATTGTCAAGGTAGGGTGCAATTAGGAACTTGTTTGTTGTTGTTGCCATTATTGAGACTGTCAATAACGTGGTTTAGAGTGCTGACCTGTTCTGTGTCTTGTGATAGAGTCGAAATTTGTTGTTCAATATGTTGTCTGTCGTCATCGTCTAGTGTGCCAAAAAGATATTTTAATGTGGAACCTATAAAGTTAACTAGTCCTCAGTTGTTTCGTTTTGAGATGCGTATGCCATTCATTTCTCTTTACATATCTTAACATATCCATTCTACACCCACATATATTATAATTAAATTACCAAATACATTAAATTTAAAGTACGAATTGTAATCAAAGAACGAGAGCTCTTCGATTGACTTTGACGCCAATGCCCAGTATCATATTTCATACTTCAAAAGTACTATTCCCACGGAGCCCAAACCGCTGAGTCTAAATCAATAACAAACAATTGTCCTCAACCACTTGAAACAATTCTCCCCCAATTCTGAAAACCTAACGATAAACAACTCTTCCCGAATTCTA
>JAEIFG010000486.1:0-27264 GCA_018901795.1 Drosophila sp. st01m | reverse complement strand
GGCAAAGTATCCAAAATGTATCTAAGCCCAACGTACACGAAGTCATAACAAATGATGAAGTACGAAAAATAGTGACCTTTCGCATAACTGAATCTATTTGTTTACTAAAGCTAGGAAATAAAGTTATTGCAAGAATTGATGTTGACGATTTATATACCAATGGAATTCTAGATTAAGGTCAGTTCTTCCAAAGGCTTGAAATGCAAGCCGGTATACTAAAAACCAGCCAACTTAAATTGGCACCGAGTGAAAAAATCTTTGAATCCATTTCAATATATTCTTTTAAATCTATGGGCAACAAGAAATTGAAATCATTAAGAGAAGTGCTACTCCTGCCAGTGACCATTATACAAACTGAAAAATACTGTCTACATTTCATGACGATCCAATTCAAGGAGGTCATACAGACATTACAAGAACGCTAGCAAAATAAAAAGACACTATTATTGGAAAAATATTACTCGTCACATAAAAGAGTACATAATTAGATGACACAAATGCTAAATGTCGAAAACAACGATACTTACAAAGACCCCAATGACTTATACAGAAACCCCGACAAATGCTTTCATTATAGTGATAGTGGACACCGTTGGTCCACTACCAAAATCAGAATACGGCAATGAATACATCGTCACACTAATATGTGACTTAACACAGTATTTAGTAACTATACCAGTTGCAAACAAGAGCGCAAATACTGTCGCAAAAGCTATATTCGAAAATTTTATACTAAAGTACGGTCCAATGAAGACGTTCATTTTGGACATGGGTACCGAGTATAAAAATCAGGTAATTTTAGATATGTGTAAATATATGAAGATTAAAAATCTTACATCCACCGCATATCATCACCAGACTTTAGGGACAATAGATCGAAGTCACAGAACATGAATACATTCGTTTATACATTTCTACAGACAAAACTAATTAGGACGTTTGGATACAATATTTTACTTATTGTTTCAAAACAACACCATCAGTCATGCATGAATACTGTCCATATGAACTAGTCTTTGGAAGATTACCAAGACAGTTTGCAGATTTTATTAAAATAGATAGAATAGACCCGCTATATAATGTAGAAGATTACTCTAAAGAAATACAATTTAGAGCCAGACTTATGTTAGAAAAAGCTAAGTTTTACAGGAAATAAAATTACGATAAGAAAACTTTAAATTTTGAATTAAAAATAGGAGATAAAGTTACACTAAGAAACGAAGCGGGTCATAAGTTAGATCCAGTGTATTTAGGTCCTTTTACGGTAGAAAGTATAGAAGATAGAAATAACATTGTAATTAGAGATAAAAAGCAAAAGAAACAAAAAGTAAATAAGGATAGGTTAAAAATATATGTTCAATAATGGGCCGAATGCCTAGCAGCTAGTGTCCGCTTTATATTAGCCAAATTATTATTTAAATGTAATTTAAGCTAATTTTGTAAAATAAAAAAATATATGTTCAATAAAACGTTTCATTTGAGAAAAGGTCTGATCAACCCTAAAAAATAAAAAAAACTAATTTTTTTTCCAAGAAAATTAAAC
Source organism: Drosophila sp. st01m (assembly GCA_018901795.1). Classification (NCBI taxonomy): domain Eukaryota; kingdom Metazoa; phylum Arthropoda; class Insecta; order Diptera; family Drosophilidae; genus Drosophila; species Drosophila sp. st01m. The sequence goes on along the minus strand of JAEIFG010000486.1, from coordinate 25,721 downwards.
ATAAAACAAAACAACGTAATTCAATATACAAAAAAAATATATGTATAAAAAAAATTTTTTTTGTCATTACACACAAATGCTTATAGACAAACCATTGCTAATAGTTAAGTATTTAATAAGAAACAAACCAAACAAAGCTAAATGACTATATGTATTACGTCATTTCTTTAAAAGGGAGGTGTAGCATATCTACCCTACCAATATATTAAATGAATGGGCATAACTCAACGTCAATACATTGTGACACTTTGTCATAATAAATATATACAAATACCCAAAAGATCAATAACCTACATTCCAGCGCCCTAGTAATACGATCGAGCACTTATACATAAGCCGATCGCGGAGCGTGAGAATGCTGAGCTTGCATATTTCAGAAGTCAAGCTATACATAACATATGCATGCATTCTGCATACATATGTATATGTACATATATAATTCAGAATAGACGATACATATAAGCATTGTATGTCAAAATTAAAGACAGTCTAATAAAGAACATCAAACAGAGCGGAAGCTCTGGCCAACTACAAAACCAAGAATTATTACTACTACCAAAGATATTACAGTGTGTTGTTAGGCGCTCTGAAGAAGTGTGACAGACTGGTACGGTCTGTCGTTCGAAGATGGTTAGATCTTCCATTGGACGTGTCAGCCGCATTCTTTCATGCCCCTCACACTTGTGGGTGTCTCGGCATTCCTTCAATTCGCTGGACGGCTCCTATGCTTCGTACCAAAAGATTAATTGATATAAAATGACCCCAGCTAGAGCAGTCAGAGGTGGTGAGCACCGAGCAGCGAAAGACCCGAGATAAATGTCAGGCTGGAGTTAATGAGCTTGCATCACGTTCAAAGATAGATTCGTACTTGGCGAATAGACTGTACATGTCTGTTGACGGCAGCAGTCTACGTGAAGCGGGGCGTTTCGCCCCTCAACACGGCTAGGTCGTTCATCCCACAAGTTTGCTAATAGTGAAGGCTTATCTGAATAGGATCAAGCTGCGGATAAATGCCTTACCTACGAGGTCACAGACTACAAGGGGAAAGCACGAATTGGGGTGGCAGTGTAGTGCAGGTTGTTATTCTCCCGAAACACTTAAACACATCTTGCAGAAGTGTCACCGTACGCACGGGAGGCGCGTGGCTAGACACAATGGGGTAGCTGATTTTCTCATGCGGGGACTTGAGTCAAGAGGTTATTCCGTCATTGCTGAACCGAGTCTGCAATGAGAGAACAGGCTGTTTAAGATCAGGTTGCGTTCCGACATGACCGTTCAATCGTGCTTGATGCACAGATTGTGACTGACGAACATGATCTTGATAGAGCTCATGAGAGAAAAGTCAAGATTTATGACCGACAGGATATAAGGACTATATAAGAACATTAAGGTTGTATCCGCTACACTAAACTGGCGGGGCATCTGGAGTTATCAGTCCGTAAGAAGGCTAAGGGCTCTTGACGTTTTAAGTGCTTGTGACAGTACTGTCATTAGTGCCAAAATGGGGACTGGTGGGGTCTCTGGATTCAGGGCTCTCATGTTTCACACGGGGTTTCATGGCAGACTATGTTGGCTTTTAATACCGTGTTGAATGGATAAACGAGATTCCTACTGTCCTTATCTACTCCAGTTTGATTCTGACGCCCATCGTGAACAGACGTATAATACGAGTGCGCGCCTCGCAGTGTTTCCGTTTTGTATAACGGTAAACGCGATAGGAACATTTGAAGTGAACAACAAAACGGAATTGCGGTAGTTTGTACGCAGACGCTAACAAACGCTTAAAACAACAGATAAAAAGTGCCAAATTGTGTGTTTAGTGCGTTATAAGAAATACTTAATTTCTGTAACAAGTGAACACGGGGCCAATGTCCATGTCGGACACTGACATGTCGACTAGCGCAGACGGCGGAATGGAGACCCGTAGCGTTAGTAAGAGAGAAAGCGGAGGAGCTAAAGCCTAGTCGCCGGGTAACCGTTAGCGATTCAGCTGAGGAAGCTGCAGACGTAAAGCGCACAGCGACGGAGATGGGACTCCCGCCCGCCACCGATGCACTGACCACAGCTGCCTCTGCCGCAGCTTTCAATGCGGGCGCCCGTGCTGCTAGTGCCGGTATAAACGTCGCTGCCAGCATCGCTGCTAACATTGCTGATAGCGCCGCTGCCGCTGTTCCCGTTGCCGCCGTTTCCGTTCTCGTTGCCGCTGTTAACGCTGCCGCTGTTAACGCTGTCACTGTTAGCGCTGCCTTTGTCGCCCTCTCAGCATCCGATATCGTGGCCCACGGATCGGTTACAGTATTAAGAGAGATAGTGGAGCTGCAGAGGATAGTTAAGATGACGGTCAATAAAGGAAACAAGAATCTGGACGCCGCGTGTGACATCTTTGACGTCATGCAGCGATATGACGACCTTATTTTGGCACTGGTCGTGCGAAATGCGGTTCTGGAGAACAGGATACTTGACCAGACAGTTGCTGTTTCCGCTACCACCCTTTCCGGTGCCTAGGCTGCTGCCCCTTTTGTTGCCCCCAACGCTGCTGTCAGTGCAGCCACGTCTGCTACGCCCGTAGCAAAGCCCCGCACCAGGAAGCCGTTGGAGACGTGATCTGCGGTGGTTTCGTGTTCCGTTCAACCTAAACCTGGAGGTTGACCATTGGGAAAGTACGACAGACACCCCAAAAAACAAGTACTCGGAACGACCTCAATTCCCTCTTACCCTGGGGAAATGCTCCATATTGATATATTGAATACGGACAAAAAACAGTTTCTGACTTGCATCGACAAATTCTCAAAGTTCGCAATTGTCCAGCTATTAGCATCTCGCACGATAATACACGTCAGTGCCCCCATACTGTATATAGATAGAATGTTAGGCCGACGTCTTAGCCGTCACCACAACGTACCCCATGTTATGCAAGCTGACAACTCATGACGTCTGCGCGCCGGCCCTACACGCTGGAAGCACTGCTTTGTCAGGCAACTCCAATTCGACCAGCGTCGCATGCAACCCTGACGCGTGCAAGATAGCATGGAACTCTGGCTCGATCGGCATCACTGTCACCTTCTGTCATTTCCCACTCTTAAATTCTGAATCTCAAGAAGACAAGCGTCAAGATTACGCTCATATTTAAGCATCCATATTATTCTGTGCTCTAAGCAGAGAAAGTGACTCAATAAAGTATTTCTACATCGGCACACTGCCGTAATCATAATTATTTATTGTATTGATTATACTCCTGAGACACAAGTTCAGTACGTTAAAGGTGCGAAGTAAAGCATCCACCCTAACCGACATAAAGCTGTTCATCGCCAGAAGCAGGCTCCATAGGAGCAACGTGGGAGTCTCGCGCCGGCGTAGTATTGTGAAGGCGGTTGCGACGCGGGACCCACACATCGAAGATAACCGTAAAGCTGCGCACCCTTAGGCACCGTCTTCGAGGGAGCAACGTGGAAGTTTCGAAACGGCGTAGCAATCGTGGAGGGGTTACGATGCGGGACGCGCAATTTTAGCGGGAGCGACTAAAAGAGAGCCAGAGAGCAAGAGTTAGAATCGACTGCAAAAGAGTCTTAGCATTTGTTTTCGTGTTCGCTCCCGCCAGTGCGTAAGTGCGAGCAGGATCAAATTTTGTCGTTGCTTTGTTCTTGTCAACGAAGCAGTGATTAATATTGCGTTCATCGTCATTCATACATAATATAGAGCTGCTTCGCCACATAAAACATTTGAATGAGTTGGCAGCGCGCACATTAGTACATATAAGATCAAAATAAAAGCCCTTCTTCAAATGTTTATCTGTAACTTATTTTTTGAAAATAAAAAATAATACAAATTAACACAATGAATGAATACAACTTTTAATCGTTCCATCGATTACTGTGCAAAAAAAACACTATTTCATTGAAGCGTTGCCACCTTACTGGCTTGTGTAGCATTGTTTACGTTTGTATATGCTCTTTTGCTTTAACCGTTAAAGAAATGAACCCACGCACTGTGAGTGAGATCTCAAATTTTTTTTTGTTTTTTGTTCTTTTTGTTTTGCTTTTTTAATTTTTGTTTACAGCTATGTTATTTTGTCTATTATATATAGATAAAAGATAACAACTAATTTGAAATTAATTTCCAAGAATTGTGCCAAGTAGTGTTTCTATTTATCTTACTGCTGCGAATAATTTTAAAGTGAAAACTGTATTGCAATTGCAAATATATAGACCAATAGTAATAGAAGTAATTGTAATAATGGGACCTGATGTATTAGTCATTCCTATAATTTGAGACGGAGCTTGCCTTTCCAGAGCTGTTTCTATGCTTTAATAGGCACCGACAATTTTTTGACGTCTTACTTCAGAAAATATTTAAAGATGTTGTTGCCAACTGACATAATTTTCAATTGTATACCTCAAATTCTAATGGAATTTATTTAATAATCCAATTGAATGTGAGACTGAAATGTTACAACCACATATGGTGAATTGCTGAAATGCGCGGAGCTGCCGAAACATACCAAATTTGAATTAAAAATATTCAACAAGGCTAATGGCTATTACAATGCTTGATTACATTTGAAACGATGGAAGATGAAGCGTTTGAGAATGAATGTCAAGCGCAATAAACATAAAAGAAAATAAACGAAGTCGATTTTCCCTTGATAGAAGAAAGAAAAACAACTGAAAGATGCACAAGCCAAATACCGGTTAATAATGCATTCATAAAATACCGAACTGCAGCAGGTAAATATCAGGCCAGTAATCCTAAAGAGAATCAAGCTGCTGTGGCTAAATATTATGCTACGAATCCAACGTCTCGGTCCTCAAGACGTTTGCGACCTTGGAAGTTAAAGCTAATTCTACCTTTAATTATGACCTGCAAACTGAATATTCAACCGATAACTTAATAGCAATCGGAAAATGGATAAAAAAATTCAAACATTGCAATGCTTTAAAATGAAAAGCAGAACTCAAAGGTATATGTTGTAAAGACGAAAAGTCCAGCTGCCCGCTTTAAAGCTTTACCTGAGCCTCTCAAAAGCCTTATAATATGCGGTCATCGAAGCCATGCCCATTTTATAAATAATATTAGAAAGTACAACAATTGTTTTCAAATGACATAATTTGAAAGTACAAAAATTATTAAGAATGGTTTCATGCCAACATTTAAGGTTCAAGGACAAGTTTATCATATTGTTGGTAATCTTTGTCCAGGTCCTCAAAAAGAAGATCAACTCCTTCAAATATATTTTGTTAGCAAAAATGAAAAAGAAATTAATTTAAGGTGTAAAACCAAATTGCTACACAATTAGAGTTGGTCAAAGAATTATAAATTATGTTGCAAAATACTAATTCTTATATTAAGGATTTTAAAACTGCAAATCAAAAAAGTACCAAAAATTACATGCGCTAGCAAACTACCAGTAGGTGCTCATAAAGGACGTTTTATTGCTCCAAGTGTTGCCGTAGTTGCTTTGCTAATTTTTGTTTTGAATAGAGAAATATTATACGTAGAGAGTCAGATTAATACACTGAATACTATCTGTGACGCTTACAATACCCTTTACTATTTTGTTAGAGAGAAAATAGATATAGCACATAGAACACATAGAACATATCTCAACGTGATCCAGTGACAAAAAAATCTTGCAAAGACTGCATCAGCTTTAAGCTTTTATGGTTGTTAAATAATTATTTGACAAACTGGAACGAATCATTAGCAACAGCCAGAGTTTTGCACGTTTCAGGAGTCTGGTTGAAAACTCGGACGTAGACGGATGCGTTAGGAGTTTTGCCGGCTCAAAAAAAAAAAAACGTGTTTGAAAAAAAAAAAGTGTTCGAGTTATATAATTACATATATGTCGGGAATAAGGGAGTCTTATCCATTTTTAATTAATCGTTTTATAATTTTGGTGCAGCAGCACAGCAAGTTCCGATTCATTCCACCAGTTAAACTTCACTGAGGTGATTTTCTTTTCTTACTCATCTTCCTCATATTCTATTCAGTCTATACACAACACTGGCTTCACTATATTGTCATCCCTTTCTAACACACTATTTATGACAACCATATCGGACCTCACTCAGCTTCAGAGGCCGTCTCCCTCTGCTGCAGTGCTTGTCAGAAATTCACCATAATGCTACAATTTCATCATAATGTGAAATTCTTAACACGATTCCCAAAATACCAGGAATCGCGCTCCGACACGGCCTTCCTGACCTATCACACGTCCTCGTGTGTCTAATTCACCATTCATGTCCAAATCACACACTTTTATCAACTTAATTTCAATTTATTTAACAAACTTCAATGTATTTTTCTCATACATTCATCAACTTATAGAGCCGCTTACACAAACATTAATTGACAATTCATCTCATGATTGATTTTTCTTTTACAAACTTAATTATAAAGACATTTTCAATTTACATATCAAAACTTCAATATGTTAACATTTTTCATAACATTAATTTCACATATCAACATTGGCGTATCTTCTTTCACACCCAATCTCTTGACCCCCCGCCATAACACTTCTCGTCCCTGCGAGATAGCTGTTATAGTGCGGTCATTACTCTTTTTGATCACACGCCATTTCATTCGTGCCGTTTATCAAATCTTTCCCCTCTTGGGACACAGATGCACGATCACTAGTCACATCTTTCAACTCTTTTTCCTCTTGGGAGTCACCATTACATTCATCTGTCAATTGTCTGTCTGGTAGCGCTCTTAGCCATTCATGCGAATATTTATATGTTCGCTTATTAACTAACGACTTCAACTCGTTTCGATCACCATCTAGTACATTGATTACCTGAAATGGGCCCTTAAATTTGGGGTCAAACTTTGTTTGATGCCGCTCCTCGCTTTTCAGTAACACATGATCGACTACCTTATACCGAACTACTTTTGCTTTGTTTTTATCAAACCTTTCTTTATCGTACTGTGCATTCTTTTGCATATTTTCTTTGGCTTGTGCCCTCATCCGTTCTCTATCGACTACACTTTTTCCACATCGACTGGCAACAACCCAAAAGGCCTAGCTTCTCTTCCTACCAGCAATTCCAAAGCACTTGCCTTAGTGACTCGATTTGCGGTGTAATTCATGGCTAGTTGGATTTCTGCCAACGCATCTTGCCATGATCGCTGACTCGTTTCCACAGCAGTAAGCATAGTCTTAAGAGTGCTCATCACCCTTTCAACCTGCCCATTTGCTCTACTGGCACTTGTAGCTATTAAGTGCAACTCAATCCTGTTTGTTGAACAAAACTCACGGAACTTGTTGCTGGCAAAACTTCTGCCTTGATCCACTATAATGCGACTGGGAACTCCAAAGAAAGATATACTTGATTTTATGGCTTTAATACAATTTTCCGAGTCAAGATTTAGAGTATGATACAAGTGAACAAACCTATTGAACACGTCTATCGGAACTATGATATATTCCTTTAGATCGTTTTTTCCACTAAGCTTCCCACTTATATCTACGTGAACGGTATGCCACGGTATGTCAATCTTTGGAATTGGGTCCATTTCAATTTGCATTTTGCCTGATGAAGGCTTGGACAATTTGCATGTCATGCAATTTTCCACAAATTTTCTTACATATTTGGTCATGTGCTCAAACCAATATTTTTCGTAGACCTTGTCTAAAGTTTTCTGCCACCCCAAATGCATTACAGCTTCGTGTACATGATTTATAACGGACCATCTAAACGCTTCAAGGATTACTGGTAGGCAACGAGTCTTGCCATTACGCTGTATTTTGCGATATAGTAGTCCAGTTCGGACCTCATATGTTTTATCGATATTTGCCTCCATGTCTTCGTTATTCAATTGAGCCAGGATTTTGTTTATACCCTCATCTCGTTGCTGTTCGGCTAATAGCCAATTATCTGTTATCGTCGCCAGATCAACACGAACTTCATCTACTTTGCTTATGGCACTGGAAACTGTGGAAATCGGATTTCGCGATAAGAAATCCACGTGAGCCATTTGGCTGCCCTTGCGATATTCTACACCAAAGTTAAATGCCTGTAAGTATGCCCACCAGCGGTGTACTCTTGGGGTCAACTCGGCCTTTGTACGACTAACTTTCAACGAATTGCAATCAGTATAGTACACTACAAATTTTCTACCGTGCAAACAATGTCTAAAATGTCTGACTGCAATATAGACAGCTAGCGTTTGTAACTTATGCGAGTCATATTTGACTTCTGATATTGACGTGCATTTGCTATAATATTCGACTACTCTGTGTTTCCCTTCTATTTTATGCATGAGCATAGCGCCGTAGCCATCTGCACTGGCATCAGTATGCAAATTAATTGGAAGCTCAGGGTCGAATATGGTCAGTACAGGGTCACATATAAGCAGTTTGATAATATCCTGCCGTATCTTCTCGTGTTCCTCCTTCCAAACAAAAGCATTCAGCTTTGAGGTTAACTGATACAGTGGCTTCATCTTCTCTGAGAATCGTGGAACATATTGTCTGAAATACGATGTTAAACCTATAAACTGCCTCAACTGCGTTGCCGAGGTTGGCTGAGATAAAACAGAAAGAGCATCTATCTTACGAGGATTTGGTTTAATTTCTCCATCCTTGATGTAGAATCCTAGGTACTCTATTCCTGTACAAAAAAAATTACATTTTTTTTTATTGAACGAGAACCCTGCCTCTGACAACGCTTTTAACACTGTATTCAACCTCTCATATGCATCCTTCTTTGTATTTGCCACTACCAGCACATCGTCTATGTAAACAACTGCATAAGAATAGGCTAAGTCCCCCTAAGCTCGAACAATAGCACGTTGAAAAATAGACGACGCATTCTTTAGACCAAATGGCATGGCCAGAAATTCGTACTGACCCTCTGTAGTCACAAATGCTGTTTTTTCTATAGAATCTGGATGAATTGGTATTTGATAAAATCCGCTGGCCATGTCTAAAATGAAAAAATATTTACCACCCCGCAAACGATCTATTTGATACGAAATCAGTGACAATGGAAACTTATCAAAAATCGTATTTAAGTTTAGCTCACGAAAATCGATACACAATCTGTCATTGCCGTCCTTCTTTTTAACTAATAACATTGGACTTGCAAATGGAGAACTGCTGGGACGAATTACATTAGATTCAAGCATTTGTTCTATCTTATCTCTAACTAACAGATTCTCATCTGTGCTGAGTCGATATGGGCGCCTTTGAACAGTTTTATTCTTATCAATTAAACGAATTTCCAATGCACCTGTGGTTACACGCTTATTTGGTATTCCAATTACAAAACTATCGGCATACTTTTCCAATATATTTCTTAATTTACATTTATCATTGTAACTTAATTCTGTATTGGTGTCAAAAGCATTTCCAAAGTGTTCTCAGGTGCATTATTTGAACGGCATTAATAATTTTGGGTTTGTAAATACTAAATTTATCAGATTCAATCAATACACCGAAACCAAGCTTTAAAATGTCTTGGCCAATCATTATGTCGTGCTTTAAATAGTTATCCACTACAACATGAAACAACATTTCTAAGTTAAATTGAGACATTTGCACTGTTGATAGTTTTGTAAGTGGCTCTTAACTATATTGTCACCAATTCCTCTTAAAATAACTAGATTGCTACTTCTCTTACCAGCTAATTTGCTACTTAATTTTTCTTTGACCAAAGAACATTCGGCTCCCGAATCGAAGAAGAATGGAAAGGGCTCACCAGATTGAAAAATAATCCACTTGGCCCACTTAGTTTGCATACGTCAACTCGCTTTTCGATGTATTTGTTGTTGCCTTTGGGACATATAGAAGCCACATGTCCCATCTCGTCGCATTTAAAACATTTTATGTTCGAACGATCTTTTGACCCAGGCGTGTTGCTACCGCTGTGGTTTCTTCCTTTTGTGTTTGATGTACCTATCTTTCGAGCGCGGCATTCGCGCGGCATAAAAGTAAAACAAATATAAAGATAATTAGAATGTTTCTGGAAATTGTGTTGTTCTTATTGTTTAACAACATCATTTCCTTAATTTCTATGTGTGACATTGGTTCGACTTTGGTTACATTGTGTTCAGTAAATATTAAATTTGTGTATTGTTGAATATTATTAGATATAGTAATATGTTTTAATTCTGCTGCGCAGTTGGATAGTTTTATTATTTTCAATATAAATCTCTTGAACGTTACAATTGTTTTTCTCTTGTCATATTCCAGGTTATAAGTATATTTAGTTTAATGTAATGAATATCAGATTGTTTACGAGATTTTTGAAAAGTACAAGGTGGTGTTTCGTGTATTATTATGTTAGCTATGCAATGGTCTTTAACAATATTCCTTGTTAGTATATTTACAATATGGTTGTTATGTAAATAGAATTTGCCTTCAATATTTTCGATAATAATTTGGCCATTATTGTGGGGTTAAGGTGCAATTATAAAAGTTTGTTGTTCAATTGTATTCATAGGAATGTGGGACATTATGAATATTTCATTAGTATCTACGTTATACCAAGCGGAAGTTTTTATATTTATCAGATTTTGTAGTTTACGTTGCCAATATTGTCGTGTTTAAGTAGTTTGGGATTAAATATTCGTAGTCGTGTTAGTTGTGAACCCATTTCGATATCCTCGATATAGTCGGTAAAATGTTCAATGTTAAATATTAATAGATAAATTTTGTGTTCTTTTTCAAAGAATTGGACTGGGAGTTAATTGTTTCTATGCCATTATTGAGATTTTCAATAACGTGGTTTAGAGTGCTGACCTGTACTGTGTCTTGTGATATAGACGTTCAATATGTTGTCTGTCGTCTTCGTCTAGTGTGCCAAAATGATATTTTAATGTGGAACGTATAAAGTTGACTAGTCCTCGTTTGCTTCGTTTTGAGATGCGTATGTCACTAATTTCTCTTTTCATTTTATCGGTTAAATATTTATTTTGTGTAACGTTTTTAAATTGTTTAATTATACTATTAAATGTTTCTTCAACTTTTGTAATATTTATTGTAAGACAGTGATGCATAAAGGTAATGGGGATTTGTATTGCTCCAGATTCGAATAAGATAAATCCTTGATTGTTTTCTATTGGGTTGATTTCGAGTGTTCCTGCTGCAGTTTGTGTTGCAATACATGTTATCGTAATTATAATATAAGTCCGACGATTGGAAGATGTCAGTTTGCTGCAAGTATTTGCAGTCATTAACTTTTTTTTCTTTTTAAATTTGCTTTTATAATGAGTAACGTTTTTGTATTGCAATACATGTTGTGGTAACTACAATATAAGTCCGATTTGTTTTATTCTGCCTGATTTTCTAAAGGGATTCTTGCCTAAATTTTGTGTCAATTTCGAAATCCTGTAGTTTTTTGATAAGTTTTTTGATTTTATTTTCTTTAATCATATGGGTAGCATTAGTAGATATGCCTGCGTATAGAAGGTTGTTAACTGGTATCTGTCCGGTTGTGTTATGTTTAGTCATGTGGTTGTATATGCAGTGCATATATGCACACAATTTTCTCCACTCGTGTTTCTTTATTTTGTCTATTGTTCTCGGTTTCGATAATTCTGATTTTTTAATTTATGGTTTTATGAAGGCGTTCTGTCTGCTATTCCTGTTTTACTTGTGGTAATATCTATTTGTATGTCTTCGTTGTTCAGCCAAATTTTTGAAGAAGTGCTCATAAACGCGGAGTCTTTGTCTGCTTTAATTTTCTGTAGTTTTCCCATGTCGTTAAAAATTCTAGTAAGGGCTCGATTTGCCTCTAACCAATCTCAATTGTTTGCTTTAATAAGTGAAGCAAATTTTGAATATACGTCTATACAAGATAAATACTGTTCGATGTCAATTGCATAAATGTCAAGAACATAAATTCGTGGGTGATTTGTTTCTGGAGTTATTTCGAAAACTAGTTTTGTTGGTCTATGTTCCGTCTTTGCAAGGTTACAGATTTCGCAATCATTGATAATGTTTTGAATTAGTTTATTATAATCGGGAAAATAATGAGTTTCTTTAAATAGTCGTATCATTTTTTCAATACTAGGATGTATCAATTTAGAATGTTGAGTACTAATGAATTCTTTCAATCCATTACGTTACTATGGAGGTTAATAGTTTGTTGATATGCTTTTGAAAAACTAATAAGTCTTTATCGTTTTGCATGTAAATAATACTGGTATTGTTTAAGAAGTATTTATTGAGGATATCTGTTTGCTTTTGTCAGGGTCATGTCAATGTATTTGATAGACAGTTTTGTTTTTGGAAAGTGTTTCGTTGTCTCTACTTTTTCTATGGTGTCTTTAATTAATTTAATTTGTCTTGCAAAATAGTTTATTAGTTTTTCTGTAATTTCAATGCAAGTTTCGTTGCTTTTTAATGAACTATTTATTGTTGCTGCTGTTAAAATATTTTGTTCTTCGCCTACCATGTTTTCTTCAATTTTGACACGAGATAAAGCGTCTGCTACGTGATTTAGTTTACCTTCTAAATATTTGATTTTGAAACTACATTCACAAAGTCTAATTCGCCAACTTTGTAGTTTCATTTTAGGTTATTTAATATTATTTAGCCAAACAAGGGGTTTGTGACCGCTTAAAATCTCAAAGGGGATTCCATATAGATAAGGGGCGGAAATATTTGGTTGTCCAAACGATTGCGATAACACGACTTGAAATATTTTTGTGAAATCAGGGCGAATCAAAATTGGGTCGTTTATTATGAGTGTTTTCAATTTTTCAAATGATTTATTGTATTCTTCGTCTTTTGTGTCTATTTAAGCTTCTTTTTTTACAAATATTGTCAGAGGTTTTGCAATCTTTGAAAAATCTGGAATGAATACCCGCATAAGCCTAAGAAAGATTTGATTTCTTTTGGTGTCTTTGGGATGGGAAATTTTTCGATTGCTTTCACTTTCTCTTTATTAGGTCGTATGCCTTCTGGACTTATAATATTAGCTAAAAAATTTGCTTGCTGTTTTAACAATTCGCATTTGTCCAATTGGAGTTTAAGATAGGCGTCTTTAAGTTTCTCAAAAACATTTCTCAGTGAGTCTACGTGTTCAGAGATGTTGAATAAATGATCACATTATCTAAATACACAAGGCAATGCTTGTTAATGATCTTTTAGGACGTCATTCATGCACCGTTGGAAAGTTGCAGAAGCACTTTTTAAGCCAAATGCCATGCGAGTGGTCACTATGATTATGTTTGGTTGAAAACGCCATTTTTGTCATGATAAGGTGAAAATGAATGAATATAGAATTGCTGCGTTTGTTGAAAAAGACCATTGGCCGGAGGGTCTACATATTTATTTAATTTAGAATAACCTGTCATACTTCGGACAGTTATTTGTTTATCTTTAACTTGGAGGTTGAAAAAGTTTGAGCTCATCATGTTTATTGAAGAGCCAGTCTCAACTATGCATCTATATCTGGGGTTATTGAACATGATCTCTATGTATTGGTAGGATCCCAGGCTTGTATTGGAAAATTTTCAGGTTGTTGATATTGCTGATCTGTAAACAATTCTGTCTGAGTATTCTGCAATTGATCTTCGTGGAACTGTTCGTCGTTATTATTGGTGTGGTCATTTTCGTTATCGTAATCTATGCCTTCGCTGCCTTCTTTAGAACGCTTATTCAGCACTCTTGATTGTTGAGTGGGCTGATAGTAGTTTCGGGTGTCATTTTGACGGTCATGAAGTAAGTCTGTTCTGTATTCGTTGTATAAATTTCTGTTCTGATCAAATTGCTGTTGTCTGCTCGAAGGAGTTTGTTTAGAAGGGGTTTAATTATTTACGTTAGTGTTTTGGATCTGCGTGGGATTTGTTAATGGAATAAAGAGGCGAATGAATAGTTGGATGGGATGAGTGTTTTTGTTTGATTAATGTTTGTATTGTTATGGGTGTTGAGTCTTGGCTGACTATCGGATTTCTTTGAAATTGGGTCTTCTTGTTGGGCGACTTGTCTTAATTTTTGAACGGTTGAAATGTCATGCCTCGCTAAGGCCATGAACAGCCTATCGGGGAGTGAGCGTTAAATTGTATTTTTATAGAAGTTGCCATTGTTTGTCCATAAACCACTGTATTATTTCAGTCATCTTCTAATGCTAACTTATTTATAATTACAGATGACTTATTTTTTATTTGTTCACAGAATAGGCGTTAGTTACCTTTAAAGGGTGTGCAATATAACCTTCTTAGTAATTCTTCCAGGGGCGTCTGAGTCTAGAATTCCGTGATTAGGGCGTCTCTTAAAGTTGTTCATTCGTTGTGCATTTCAAATTGGGAAACTTTTTCCGCATCTCCGACAATAGAAGTTCGATAGCTCCAAATATGATTGCCTTCTGTCGAATGTCGTTCGAAGGGTTCAACAGGTATTCGATACGTCTGATGAACGAGCTGAGACTGCATGGGTCTCCAGAGAATTTCGGTATTTTGCGTAAGTAATTGAGACAAACTTTTCATTGTTAACGGCATTTTAGTTTTATTTATTAAACGTTGTTTAAACAATGATTTTTAATTTTTTAGTCAGTCTTGCCTGAGCTCTCACATGAGTCGGACGCGTGTGTTCTTAGCTGTGACTCTCTCGAGTGTTTGCAAAAGTTTAAAGTAAAACTGATCATTAAGATTTCCATATGAACAAGTCCACAATCTGTGGCACTAATCTGACTTAGTGCGAATGCCGTATGTATTTTTCTTTTTTTTTTTTTTTTTTTTTTTTTTTTTTTTTTTTTTTTTTTTGTTAGGTTATAAGCAGCCGACATTTAAAATTTTTTATTTCATTAAAAAAAAATTAAAATTATTAATAAAAAGTAAATCTATTTAATAAAATTAATATTAATTTAAAATATAAAATATTTTATTTTATTATATTCTGGGGATATATAAAAAATTTAAAAAGATAAATTAATTAATTGGTCCAACATTTGTTGCAAGGATTGGGGAAAACCCAGAAAAACCCAATCAGACCAAAGTAGAATTTGAGAAATATTAGTTAGTTAGATTAGTAAGATATAATAATATAGAGGCCTTAATAGTTTGTGAAGCACATTCCAAACTAATAGTACGGTATAGATTGTTATAGTCAGTACACATAATACGAAAAGGTTCATGCAAGGCCCAATTAGTGGTGCAATGCTGAAGATATAGGGGGTTAAAGTTACGAGTAGGTCTAAAAGGTATGTTAAAAGTTATTTCGTCCAATAAATTAACTGAGTCAACTTGACCCAGTAGTAATTTATGAACGAAGATTACTCCAAGCATAATTCTACGATTAGTGAGAGAGGGGAGATTAATTAATCGGAGTCTACTAGAGTAAGAAGGAAAAGGGATTTCAGAGTTCCAACTCAAGCCACGAAGAGCAAATATTAAAAATTGTTTTTGAACTGATTCAATTCTGGCACGATGTGATTCGTATTGAGGGGACCAAATGCATGACCCATACTCAAGAATCGGACGAACAAGAGATGTATATAAGAGTCTAGTAATATAAGGATCATCAAATTCCTTGGACCAACGCTTAATAAACCCAAGAACTCCCATTGCTTTATTGACCGAAACATCAATATGTTTATTAAACTTCAGCTTATGATCCAGGATTATACCTAAATCATTTACTGAGCTTTCGGTATCATTAACGCATTCTAAGATAATGCCATTAAGTGAGTAGAGACAGATATGGCGAAAAGATCTATAGAAACTCATTACTTTACA
Organism: Drosophila sp. st01m; assembly: GCA_018901795.1. Lineage (NCBI taxonomy): Eukaryota > Metazoa > Arthropoda > Insecta > Diptera > Drosophilidae > Drosophila > Drosophila sp. st01m. Next base: position 10,037 of record JAEIFG010000486.1, on the reverse strand, counting down.
TTTAGCACTGTTAAGATTAAGTAAATTGGTTTGACACCAAAGAGACATGGCATTTAAATCCGCTTGCAATAACCTATCAGAGAGAGGGTCACTATAAGTTAAACAAAGCTTGACGTCGTCCGCATACATGAGAGCATGAGAGTGAGATAGAACAGATGGAAGATCGTTAATAAATAACGTAAAAAGAAGTGGACCAAGATGACTGCCTTGCGGTACCCCAGACGTAGCTTTGATGGACTTTGAGAATAAAGTTTTGAAACTAACTCTTTGCGTTCTGTTACTCAAATAGGAAGATATCCAAAGAAGAAGATTATTGGGAAAGCCGAGAAGGTCAAGCTTATGAATTAGTAATGAGTGATTTACAGAATCAAAAGCTTTACTGAAATCAGTATAAACAACGTCAGTTTGCATCTTTTCTTGAACCCATTAATGATAAGGGAAGTAAACTCAAGAAGGTTAGTGGTTGTTGATCTACATCTCATAAACCCATGCTGACAAGGAGAGATAATAGAACCACACAAATGTTGGAGATGAGAAGTCATTATTTTCTCAAGCAACTTGGGAATTGCAGAGAGCTTAGCAATACCCCTATAGTTCTGAACGTCGCACTTAACACCCTTTTTGTGAAGAGGGATAATATAGGAATCCTTCCATAGGCTTGGAAAATATGAAGAATCGATTGATAGGGTATATAATTTATGTAGCGGACTACATAATGATTCCGCGCAGTACTTTAATACAGAGCCAGGCACTCCATCAGGACCTGGCGTGTGTACTGGCTTGATTAATTTAAGTTCACAAAGAAGCGAGCTGTCTGTGATTGAAGGGCTGTAAATACAGTTTATACTACTAAGATTATACGGGTATGAGTGACCAGCATGGAGACTACTCATACAGTATGTGGTTTCAAAAAGTCCGCAAACAGATCAGCAATAGATTGATCAGAATTAACTTGAATGTTATTAAAGGAGAGAGATGACGGAAATGATACAGCTTTTCGCTTAGAGTTTACAAATTTGTAGAACTGTTTAGGATCCCTAGAGAATTCGAGCTTACAACGTTGTAAGTAATTTTTATAGCACTGAGAATTAAGTACCAGAAAATTGGAATTGGTAATTAAATATCGGGAGAAATCATAAGGACTTCCCGATTTTTTATATTTTTTAAATTGCTTAGACTTAGCATTTTTTAAGTGTGATAATTCTCTAGAGAACCAAGGAGGTTTAACAGAACTAATAGGAGATACAAGCGGAACACAGATATCAAATAAAGAATTAAGAGTTGAATAAAAAGCTCAATGGCATTATCCAAATCAGAACATGCGTATAATTGTGACCAATCCATACTCGAAATCATATCATTTAGCCTATGGAAATCTGTTTTATTAAAACACCTTCTACGCGTAATGGTATCAGATGATAATTCATTAGCGCCCATAGGTAAATTAATACATGAATTAAGAGATGGATGGTATGGGTCTTCCGGCATAACCAAAGGGTCAATCCTGGATACAGTGGTATTGTTGGGGTCCAATACAAATAGCAGGTCGAGAGTCCTGTTAATAGAGTTGCAAACAGGATTGATTTGGACCAAAGAAAGCTCTAAGAGACCATCAATAAAACAATTGGAATTATCAGGTATAAGTAAATTCGAGTCATTGGAGGCAAACCATTTAACATCGGACAGATTACTTATCTTGCATTGATAAGTGACAAATCTCTTACTTTGCCTGTATATGGCCGCCGCGTCGACTCACCGAAAGTCCACCAGCTGTTAAATCGCTCAGCTGTCGTCTGAGTTTAAACTGCTGTAGCTTTGAGCTTTTGTCTGTGTGTTTAACATCTGTTGGCATAAATACAGGTTTAGCCGGGTTCAGAACCTAACATTATTTAGTAAAGTTTTTACTGTTATAGGGTATGAATCAGCAACAGCTACAAAATTCTATCAACTTGCATGCAATGTGATCATTCTTGGGTGCTTGCCCTTCGTGGTGGTGGGTCAGGTGAATACCCAACCATCTCCACAACGGGGAATACCAACTTGGTTACTACCTGCAATCCCACTTGTAGAGTAAAATCTGTTACTGCGACTATCTCTTCTTTATTCAGAATTATTTCCACATCATGTGGCAGTGTCTGCTCTACAGGAAGCACCATTAGCCAAAGTAGTGCATCTATAAGCACTTCATTGGTGTGGTCTGCAGTTGGATGGCAGAAAGCTACCAGCAAACAAAAAAAGCAATGCCTAAAAAGAGAACAGGTGCTGCTCTTTCACCCAAACTCAACCATAAAAAAGTAGCCCCCCTCCATGATGACGATAACTCCTCAAATCACTTCCATTTTCTGAGCGACAATGAAGAAATGGAAACGGACAACATAAGCTCGCCTGACAGTTCTGAACTACGTACCTCGAAACCCACCAACAACAGCGCCGAAAAGAAGCGTCTAGGCAATTTTAATCCAGAGAGCACTAATAAATCTGCTCCAGGCAGGTTGGTGGCCACACCAAAGCATATTGTACCCGACAACATATATGTAGAGATTGCGGTGACCATCACCCAACCCCAGAATGCAAAATTGAACCAGATGATCCTAGGTGTTTCTATCATTGGGACAACTCTCATGCGGCCAACTTTAAAGGTTGCAGAAAATTCCTACAAGTTACATTTAAATTTTTAATGTTTATTTAAACATCAGCAGAACTCCAATCCAACATCTCAACCAAGCAGTGCCGTTACTTTTGGAAAGCAAAAATCTCAACCAAGCAGTGCCTTTACTCATGGAAAGCAAACTGTTGCCTTCCTTTACAATTTTGGGAAATCTTCCCCTACTTGTCAGCATTAAGCTGTCTGCAAGCAGAGGAAAATGTAAAGTTGCCTCGGTCTACAGCCCTCCTGCCTACAGGTGGACGGAGACCGATGTTTTGCCATTCCCACCCAACTTGACAGAAAGTTCTCCTTGGTGGGCGAGATCTGTTTAGAGCGCTGGCCAGCCGATTTTTGTGACGCTCTAGCCTGTCAAAGTATCGACTCGAGTGCTGGTTTATCTCGTCAAATACCGTCGCGAGTTTGAGGTCTTTGTTCAGGGTGGTGTTTCGCACATACCACTCACAGCCGGTGATGAGTCTTGCAACCTTATTTTGGATAGCCGGGATCCTTTTGATTTGGCTGACACATGGCAATCCCCAGATTTGGCACCCGTACTTCCAGTTTGGTGCTATGATCTGTTTGTACATTGTCAGCTTCTTTGAGAGTGACAATTTACTGCGCGAACAGAGTAGCCAGTAGTGCTTTGCCACCTTAGCACATAAGCGCCTTCTGATAACATTCACTTGCTTGGCAAATGTGAATCTGCGATTCAGCAGCACTCCAAGGTACTTTGCTGCGTTCGGCTGTGGTACGCGGGCTTCCTCGATGTAAACGGTCGGTGGTGTTCTCCGCTTTGATTATAGCAGACGTTGGTGGATTTACTGCTATTGATGCCGATGTTCCAACATACCTAGAACCGATTTGCTAAGTTCTGGATACCATCGGCTGCATCGTGCTCGCATCGGGACCTGTTACTCTGGCGCGCAACGACATCGGCAATCTCGGAAGGTTCAAACGGAATGATTGGTAGATCCATTTGAAGCGCTTGGGTTAACTGGTCTTGAGTTTCTTCAACTTGTTGCACTCTGGCAAGATTGAATAGTTGAAATCGCTCGGCAAGGTGAGCCGCGAATACCTCCGCTTGTCCCAATTCGGTCCGACACCATGTCCCGTCACAATCGATTAGAGGCGTCTTCCTCGTGCAACGCCTTTTGATAGAGCGCGTGACCTTCCAGAGTGAATGCGTCGCTTCACTTTCGACTCCAGTGTTGGTAAGCCTTTCGTCGAACCATACAGAACCATCAGAGTGGTCTCCAGTTGCAATTGGAATACCTCCAGGTCAGTGTGCCTAGTGATTAGCCGCTCCATTTTAGGGTAGCATATTGCCCGCGCATCCAGCGTAATTACCAGAGGCAGGTGGTCGGGGCTAAGCTCAACAACCGCACTTATGCTAGCGTGGATGCCCAGCCCACCCCCTAGTCAGCGCAAAATCAATGTAACCTGACGAGCCTCTACTGTCGTACGGGTATCTTGTTGGTCCTCGTGTTGCTAGCGAGATCACCGTCGAGTTTAGATTGAGATTCGCTAATGCAAGGCCTCTTTGGTTTCTCCTTTCCGCACCCCAAGGCCGCATTCCAATCGCCCACAACGATGAATCTATTCCGAAACTCTTCCAGAATATCATGGAAATCGTCCGTAGTCCATGCAAATTTCGGGGGCAGTATACAGCTCCAAAGCTTATAGGGTCAAGTGCTGTTTCGATTGCCGCCGGCACAAGTTGCACTTTATATGTTAAGTGGCTACTGGTGTTAGCAGGAAGTGGGCAAGGCTACATTTGATCATGATAGCTTCCCCGCCTTTGGCGTTACCAACACTCGGATCATTGGCATTTCGTGACGTCGCATAAAGCACTTCACTTCCTGCATGATCCACTGCTGCTCCACTGCTGCATGATCTCCATCTGTTTTTACTGGAACGCGCGGAGGGAGTTGATCTATCACTCAGCGACTTGAGGATGACTTCGATGTTGTTGTTGGTGTCCTTTGGATGCTGTAGTAGTTCTCTCGTTGCCCTTTGTCGGCTGCGGCTCCGGTCGTTACAGTGCTGTTGGGTCTGCTGCTAGTGTTACTTTGCTACGGCTGCATAGGAGACGCCGCCTTGCAGGGTAGCAGTCGGCCTGCATCCGGTGGTGAAGCGTGTCAAACTTCTCTCAGTGCCTTCGGTTTTGCTTCCTAGTCCACTCTTGGGACTTGAGCGTTGTAAATACTTCTGGTACTTGGTGTTGCCCGAATAGTTGGTTGGGTGCGTTTACCACAGTTGAAGCAAGTAAATTTCTCACTGCGTGGTCGAGTCCAATTCTTGGCAGGATGCCCTCCACCGCACTTCACACAGATGTGAGCTTTGCGGCACTATTTTGCTGTGTAACCAAACTACTGGCAACGGTGACATTGGACGATAGCTTTACGCTTGCGAAGAGGATTAACAGCTACTCTCATATGAGAAAGTGTCTTGACTGCCAAGATCTCCTTGTTGTTAGCAGCAGCGGCAATGTTCAGGAACAACATGTTGACTGGCGTATTTTCTGAGGAGCCTGGCTCATTGCGCCTAAGCGGTGTATGGACATCAAGCACCTTGTGGCCGATTTTTCCAGCTCTGATGCAAGCCTATAACGCATTCTCTGTAAGGCCTGTCCTTTAGCAGCTGATAACAGTGGAATTTATACTCTTCGTTCATGAGCCAGTTGACTATACGAAATGTGAGAGCATCAGCCGCATAAAGCCTCAAGACACCGCCCATTGATGTCCTCGCCTCTACCTTGTTTATATCCACGATTTTAGGGAGGATCTCCATTAGCAAGCATACAATGTCGAGGTGGCTTGGGCTGCGCCTTGATAGGTGAGCTGATCATACCAGTGGAGGCTGCATCCCGCTTTGTGACAGCTTGATGACTGGTACTGGCCTAGTCACCCAGATCGTCAGTATAATTGCCTACTTCTTTGTCGGCTGAGTGTTGCGTAAGTAAACCAAAACGGGTTGAGCTGCGCCTGTAGCTAGTTTCTAACGCCCGGCGTGAACAGACGTTTAATACGAGTGCGCGCATCGCAGTGTTCTCGTTTTGGATAACGGTAAACGCGATAAGAACATTCGAAGTGAACAACAAAAGGAATTGCGGTAGTTTGTACGCAGACGCTAACAAACGCTTAAAACAACAGATAAAAAGTGCCAAATTGTGTGTTTAGTGCGTCATAAGAAATACTTAATTTCTGTAACAAGTATAACACGAGGTCAAAATCCATGTCGGACACTGACATGTCGACTAGCGCTGACGACGCAACGAAGACTAGTAGCGTTAGTAAGGAGAGAAAGCGGAGGAGACAAAAGCCTGGTCGCCGGGTAACCGCTAGCGATTCAGGTGAGAAAGCTGCCGACGCAGAGCGCACAACGACGGAGATGGAACCCCCGCACACCCCCGATGCTCTGACCACGGCTGCCTCTGCCGCTGCTTTCAATGCGGGCGCCCGTGCTGCTAGCGCCGGTATAAACGGCGCTGTTCCCGCTGCCGTTGTTCCCGTTGCCGCCGTTCCCGCTGGAACTGTTAGCGCTGCAGCTGTTAACGCTGCCGCTGTTAACGCTGCCTCTGTTGGCGCTGCCGCTGTCGCCCTCTCAGCATCCGATATCGTGCCTCACGGATCGAATACGATACTGAGAGAGATAACGGAGCGACACAGGATAGTTAAGATGACGGTCACTAAAGGAAGCAAGAATCTGGACGCCGCGTGTGACATCTTTGACGTCATGCAGCGATATGACGATTTTATCTTGGCACTGGTCATCCGAAATGCGGTTCTGGAGAACAGGATACTTGACCAGACAGTTGCTGCTCCCGTCAGGAGGCTGATAGAGACGTGGTCTGCGGTGGTTTCGTGTTCCGACCCAGCCATGACATCGAAGCGGGTTGTGGAGAAAGTGCGCAATGAGGTGGCGCCCGCCCTCGGAGTTCGAGTACACGATGTGCGTGAGCTTTGGCGTGATGGTGCGATCATCCGCATGCCCTCAGAGAGCGAAATGAAGAAAGTAGTGGCACACAGAAAGATTGCCAAAGTTGGTCTTGAGGTTCAGCAAAACCGGAGCCTCAAGCCAAAGGTGATAGTGTTTGGCGTCGACACTGGCATCAAGACCAGGAGCTCTTTCATAATAACTTCAAGGAGCGCATGTCTAAGGCGAAGTTCAAAAGGAGTGTGCTTGTAGAGACGAAGCCATGGTAGGAAACTGCAGGCGAGATGGTCAACCTAAACCTGGAGGTTGACGATAAAGCGCTGGCCATACTTGATGAGACCGGACGGGTCTACATCAAGTGGTTTTCATACCGTTGCCGGTCGCTTGTCCGCACCTATGCCTGCCATAGGTGTGTTGGGTTTGGCCATAAAGTGTCTCAATGCCGGTTGATGGAGGCAGTTTGCCGACAGTGCGGACAAACCGGCCACGTTGCAGCTAAGTGCACCAACCCGGTGGACTGCCAGAATTGCCGTTTCAAGGCAATGCCTTCGGGGCAATATATTCTCTCTGGAGCATGCCCGATATATGGCGCGGTGCTAGCGAGGGTGTAAGCTAGACATTAAAAGGTTTAGCTTCATCCAGACAAATTGTAACCAAGGACGAGCTACCAACAGCGAGCTCGGCGAAAGGTTGAGGAGGTCTGGACATCTTTTGACACTGGAACAGGAACCTTACGCCAACGGTCACCATATCGGATTCCCATCCGGGATGAGAGTATTTGCTGATCGTCTGGCTAAAGCTACTGTTGTCGTAGATGACCCCGATGCTCGAAGAGCCGCTTTTCACCGAGTTTGAAGTATGCGTGAGTGTCACTGGAAGATTTGGCACAATCTTTCTGAGCTTCGTATACTGCCAGCACCGAGAGAGCTTAGATCCTTATCTTGAGTACATGGATGCGGTACTGCTGCTGGTCGCAGACGACCGCGAGCCAAGCGATGTGTAGTTTGGTGGAACGCCGAACTATCCGCAAAGCGTCGAGAGGTCAGGAGACTGAGACGCAGGCTCTAGGATGCTCGTCATGGTGGACACGATGACGAAGCCACGCTTCTTGCGATTTCGTTGAGGACCTCCTTAGCGGAGTACAAGAAGTGTATCCTAGCGGCGATGGAAAAGACTGGCGTAAATTCGTAGGAGAAAACAGTATTTAAGCTTCCACTGAATTTAACACGCTTAGAAAATCCACTGTGTTCCATTTCCAAACAGTCAAATACCGCAATAGTACTTAAGGACTGCAAGTTCATTGTTTGGGATGAGTGTACTATGGCACATAAAGGCGGTTATGAAGCCCTAAATATAACTTTAAAAGATATACGCGATAATGATCTTTTAAAGGGAGGCATTACAGTTACTTTAGCTGGAGATTTTCGTCAAACTCTACCGCTAGCTCCAAAAAGAAACAAGTGCCGATGAAATAAATGCCTATTAAAAATCTTTAATTTTGTGGCCTCTAATTAACACTAAAACTTTAAAAACATATGCGTGTAAGTTAACTAGTAAGTTACCACTAAGCTATTATACTTCGTTACCACTTATAACAGCAGTCAGGGATTGCCACCCAGTTAAATGGGCAGCCCTGATTCAGCCAGAAATTGGGCAACCCCGATCCGATAAGCACCATGTGCAACTCTGATGCAACCAGCATCGAACTGCAACTTTGGCTCTGTCGGAGTCGCAGCCAACTTCTGCCATTTCCTCTTTCTCTTTGCCTTCAGAACTCAACGAGGGATAACGTGTAGTCTGAGCTCATCTGTGAGCATCCGTAAAAATGCAAGTTGTTGCATCTTGGTCTACTCCAGCACGAAGTGCGTTATCGATCTATCGATAAAGGGCCGGACGGGAGCAGAACAGAAAGTCCACCACTCGAAGTATAAGACACCGAGAGAGAAGTAGGCATGCAGGCGTGGGCGGCTGGCTCAGAATATTGCACCAACAGACCGAAATATAGGTCAAGTTCATGCTTGGGCGAGTGCAAAAGTGTAGGAAATGGGAAGCGAAGAACAGCATAAAGTAGAGCTTAGCAACAGCAGATTTTTGGACACGTTCCGGAGTCTGGTTGCAAACTCTAACGTAGACGGATGCGTTTGAGAGTTTGACCGGCTCAAAATAGAATTAAATCGTGGTTGGCAGAAAACGTGTTCGAGTTGTGCAATTAGATAGATATATATATATAGGTTAGAAAACTTATATATATATGGATTAAAGACAATAAAAAAGTTTCGTCGGCATTAAGTTAAAACATTAGGTTGCGTTGGACGATATATGTATATATCGCATCGTTATTATTCTTTTAATTGTATCATTATGTTAACTAGCTGTTCAGTATCGATATTACAATGAAGTGTGTTTTGTTTCGTTTGTCATCACTAATAAAGAAGTACCATCACACATAAGATCTAGTATGTCGGTTGTCCTTGTCTATCTCCTTCCTACTTATGCTATCTCCTACAATCGAGTAAAGCCCAACAGAGTTGTCTGTTATGCGTAGCCTAACAATACATTAGAGTGAGACGAATATAGTGTGTAACATAAAGATGATGCAATAATTGCAGATTATTGCGTAATTGCTTACTGGTGTGAGTAGAGCACATGGCAATACTGTGTGTATGTATTGCGATAGAATATCAGAGGTCAGTCTGAAAACTACATCGGGGACAAGTAGTCAATAATGTTTACAAGGAAACGCAAGGCCACGATTATGGAGGCGCAAGTGGATGATATTGACAACGATATTCCCACATCAGAAGTGGGATCGCCTCCACACCGAAACATTTCTGACGACCGCTTGTGTACACTTTTGGAATCGCAGCATGCAAGTTAACAACTGTTAATGTATTTCTTCATAGCAACTAAGTGAGTTTGTATAAGCAATGCTGACGCGCCAGAATCGGGTTCAGTGCTCCACGCAAAGAACGTCTGGCAGCGGAAAGCTGACACTACTTATTCGAAGTGTTGCTTCACGCTGCAAGGAATGCTGAGTCGGCTTGCCGGCTTGTGGTGGCGTGATGCATTGCCGCGAGGGTAAATTTAGTTTCGACAATTGTTAACTTTTCAGTCTTAGTTTTGAGTTTAAATAAACCACTGCTTGCTCCGGCATACAGCCGCAAAATCCAAATCTTTATTATTACCAATCAAATTGCTACGCCACAAGGCTAGACAATACACCAAAGGGGGCGAAGTAAAACCCTCCATCCTAATCTTCATAAGAAGACCCAAGGAGAAGTGATCGACTCACCGCCACCGACAGAAGACTCTGGATCGCCGCGGGACCACATCATCTCATAATTGGCGCCCAACTGTATCTTGAACTCAGTAGTCTGATTTAACAGGGTAGTTAAGTTAGAAAGCATGTAAGTTTTACAAGTGACTTCTTCGACTCGAATCAAGAAATCTTGTT
>JAEIFG010000485.1:0-11122 GCA_018901795.1 Drosophila sp. st01m | reverse complement strand
GCACTGAAGTGCCTGACCGGAAAACCACTATCTTTTAATATTACATGGGCATTAGTTAATGCCACCTGTATAACTTTATTCAGTTTTAGGGTTTTTAGATTTAGCTGGCAGCTACACTAATTACTAATGTGATCAAACGATGCGCATAGAGAGATGACGAAATGACAACTGACTGCAAGTGCGACAATCACATGCAGACGATGCGCTTGCGTACCTACATACATATGTGTGGTGAATGTAGGGACAGAGTACAATGCAATAAGATAAATATGTAGATAATTATTAACAGAGTACAATGTGAAGAAATGCAAACAAATGCAAATGCAATTATTTAATGATGATATTTAATGTTGCTGCTGCTGCTCCCGACAATAATACACAATTAGAAAAGACAAACCAAAAAAAATAAACTTAATGAAACACGGACAGAATTCGAAATTGATTTAATCAAATTATTGAAAAACATTTTGAAAATAAAAATTAAGTTAAGAAACGATATTAATAAAAGCAAACACGATAATTCCGGGTCACCACCAACTGACAACCCAACTGGACCACACCAAAACCATTGCATCTAGGATTTGTTATGTCGGAACACCCATATCAACCAGCTCGGTGATTTAGAAAACTTGATTTCAATAAAATAAGCAATATCATTTCGTGTAAGGATTGGTCTCAGCTATAAGCATGTTCTGATAAGCCGTTAAGCTTTCTTATACAACTCTTAACATTTAATTCGATATCTGCGTTCCGCTTACGTGAGTTCCAAATCTGTAGACATCATAGTCAGTTTTACAAATTTGTGAACTCTAAGCGAAAAGCTCTATCATATCCATCATCTCTCTCCTTTAATAACGTTCAAGCTAATTCTGATCAATCCATATTTGCTGACTAATTCGTTATTTATGTACTCATGTACTCATGAATGCGGATGATGTCAAGCTGTTTAACCTATAGTGACACTCTCTCTCATAGGTTATTGCAAGCAAACATAAATGCAATGCTAACAATTATAGCCTCAAAATTACAATAACTTATTAATCTAACTAATTAACATTTCTATAATTTTATTTATTTATTTTTTTTTTTTATTTTTATTTATTTTTTTAATATTTAATTTTATTTATTGTCTGGCTATAAGCACCCGACATTTAAAATATATATTTACATAACAAAAAATAAAATTTATTAACCCTCTACTGCATGAGCATAGAAATATTGAAGAAAAAAATTTTTTTTTGTAAATATTGTTCTATTTAGGTGAAAATAACATATATATGGAAACATTTTTTTTGGGGCCATAGTTTGGGGGAGAAAAAATGAAGCCATATATGGCTTCCTATGCATTTAGCGTATTTCAAAGTTTGCCATATATGGCTTTCTATGCAATCATGTGAAAGTTGGCAAAACAGTTTCTTTTCTCATTATAACATAAAAATACATTGCATTTCTCGCAAAAGGTGTACGATCGGAAAGATCAATCGTTTTGGCAGAGTTGCCTATTCTTTTTCCAAGTGGGAAAATGTCCAATTTTGTCCTCTCGAACAGAATTTAAGGAAAAATTCTGGTGCCTCATTCGCTTGCTGGTAGAAGGAGTACCTTCCCTGCTTGTAGTCGGCGATGAAGTTGGAGTCATCCCATAACGCCCGCGCTTCTTTATTTTTCCTGCCTTGCACAGGTGCTCAGTTATAGAAAGCTTAATTCTTTTTCAGTTGGCATCTTTGAATTAGGTACTCGATTAATCCTTACCATACCCAAAGCTAATATACCATTTTTCATAAGGTAGACTTCAAGGTTGGGACTATTGAACCTTTTGGTACGGTTGCCGATAGTCTTTTGACAACCTTTCCGCTTACTGCCAAATTACGTGCTTCTTCCGGATATGTATCACTTTGGGCTCCCGCAAAAATATCTAAATCGTAGCTTCATATACAGCCATATATGGCGTCAGCAATTTCTTGCAAAAAATAGTACTTATAATGCTTACCGAATAGTCAAATTATATTAATTATTAAAGAACACTTTATATTATTTTCGAAAAAAATAGTTTCAAGCGCTAATGGTGTTTTTTAATAGAGTAAATATATTTTCAAATACAGCAATGTTCAATTTCGTTCGTCTGCTTGAGGTGCTTGCACAAAACTGATTAAAAAAAAACTGATTCTGCACATCGAATTCCAACAGAAAATAGTGCAAAGAAGAATAACTGTTAACAATAAATGAGCGTATGTACCGTTTTATCACCAAAAAAATTATTGAAAGTGACAAACAATATATGGCTCGTATGCGGTAGAGGGTTAATAATAAGTAAAACTATTTTTTATAAAATTAATATTAATTTAAAATATAAAATATTATATTATATTCTGGGGGTATATAAAAAATTAAAAAGGATTAAACCAGTTGGTCCAACATTTGTTGCAAGGATTGATGAAAACCCAGAAAAACCCAATCAGACCAAGTTAGAATTTGAGAAATATTAGTTAGTTAGATTAGTAAGATATAATAATATAGAGGCCTTAATAGTTAGTGAAACACACTCCAAAATAATCGTACCGTACAGATTGATATAGTCAGCACACATAATACGAAAAGGCTCATGCAAAGCCCAATTAGTGGTGCAATGCTGAAGATATAAGGGGTTAAAGTTACGAGTAGGTCTAAAAGGTATGTTATTTCGTCCAATAAACTAACTGAGTCAACTTGACCCCGTAGTAATTTATTAACGAACATATACTCCAAGCATAATTCTACGATTAGTGAGAGAGGGGAGATTAGTTAAGCGGAGTCAACTAGAGTAAGAAGGAAAAGGGATTTCAGAGTTCCAGCTCAAGCTGCTTTTTCTGGGTTTTCCTCAATCCTTGCAACAAATGTTGGACCAATCGGTTATTCTTTTTTTTATTTTTTAGATACTCTCAAAATATAAATATTTTAAATTATTAATCCGGTATACTTACCAGATATAATGGTATGCTTGGCTATAAAAAAATTAATTAATGGAATCATCCATATGGTAATTTTAAGACTTAAAATAAAAGTATTCTATAATTATGATACACTTTACGCAAAACTAACGCCATATTTTCAATTAATGCTAAAAATAGCCAATAACGGTAAATTTGCATTGCTTATGCCTTATCCTCTCTTTCATTCATACTTGCTTTTAATATATTCCAGTAGAGGCAAATTTTACTAAGGAAGAAATTCAAATTATAAAAGTGTGCTTCATTTTGATACGCACCTTACATTGACAAATAAATAAACGGACAGAAATTGAAATTGATACTGATTATAAACAATGTTCACAACAATCTTTAAGAAAACACAAACAATTCATGAGGACAGGTAGCTTGAGACAAATAGATGAAACAAATCGAAATTTTAAAAGAAACAAAAATAAATTAAAACCAGATCATAATTAACTGACCATCAAACTCGGAATTTTTAATAAAATAGAAAATAAATAAAAGCAGATAATCATTAACAGACAATTTCATTCAGGACTATACGTCATAGAATAATAATACTATTAATTCCATTCTTTAATGGAATTTAAAAGATATAATACATGACAAATACTACGTACAGAAAAATAATACAAATTATAACTCTAACTACACCGTATTGTAATTGTTCATAAAACAAACAACCCCCACCCCCCCACCCCCCCCAACCAAACAAACAACAGAAAACACAAAAATTCAGGACAGGTAATTTATAACAAATAAATAAACAAATGAAATTTTAAAAGAAACAAAAAATAATTCAAACCAGATCATAATTAACTGATCATCAAACTCGGAATTTTTAATAAAATAGAAAATAAATAAAAGCAGATAATCATTAACAGACAATTTCATTTAGGACTATACGTCATAGAATAATAATACTATTAATTCCATTCTTTAATGGAATTTAAAAGATATAATACATGACAAATACTACGTACAGAAAAATAATACAAATTATAACTCTAACTACACCGTATTGTAATTGTTCATAAATGAACATGGAATTTAGACAACCCTCGGTGTGCGCTACATGATGTGCGACAAACCACTGGAAAAGGGTGACAACAGGCGATCAGAAATGGTAGATGGGCATACAAAGCGTAAGATCACTGGACACAAATAACGTCATCTAGTAAGATAAGTAGAAAGGAGACAACTACACTGTAACGCTACAGTTGACTCCGTCTAATATTACATAAGACCAATTGGGAAAATAAGAAGAAAGAAGACAACTACACTATAACGCTACAGTTGACTCCGTCTAATATAACATTAAACCAATTGGGACAATAAAAAGAAATAGAAATAAAATGGCTACATCGGATCTATATAAGTTAATTTTATTTCAACTTTGTCAAAATAAAAAAAACAAAATGATTGGATTTTTCTCATTATGTCTTCTGTGGCTTGAATACCGTTGATAACTGAAGGGTTAAGGTATTTCATTATGTCTCTTAATAATTCGTTTGGAGTGAAATTTTGTCGGAATATCTCATGCCTATGATACGTGGGGAATGGGATAGAGAATCTATAATCGTTATTTTCTGATTTGATTAAAAATATTTGGTTCTTGAAAACGTTTATTGGGACTTCTATGCTTGGGATCAAACCGTGGCTAGAGCTTTCCGTACTATGCTTTGTGGAAACAATAGAGTTGATTTGATCTGGGGGAATTCTTGAAAGTGCATCGGCTACGATGTTTTCCCTTCCCTGGCTTGTACAATAGTTGATAATCGTATTCTTCTAGATAAGCTTTCCATCTCTTTATTCTGGCATTTCCATTCCAGCTACTCATAGAATGGGTAAGCGGTTGATGATCTGTAAAAAATTTGACTTTAGCTTTATCGTACAGGTAGTTTTTAAGGATTTTAAGTGACCAAATAATAGCTAGCATTTTCTTTTCATTACTTGCGTAATTTTCCTCCCCTTTTGAGAGAGTTCTTGAAAGAATTGAAATTGGCTTATTGTCTTGCGATAGGACTGCTCCTATTGCGAAGTTGGAAGCGTCAGTAGTTAGATGAAATGCTCTATTGAAATCTGGGTAGCGGAGAATTATTTCGCTTGATACAAGACTACTTTTTAATTTCCTGAATGCTTCTAACGCATCTTTATCTAATATAATAGATTTCTTTGATGACATTCGCTTTCATACGTGCCCATCCTCTCCTCTTAATAAAGAAGTAAGGTGTTTTGCCAATTCTGCATAGTTCTATATGAATCTTCTATAATAGCCGGAAAGGCCCAGGAATGATCTTAAATCTCTCAGAGTTTTGGGGTAAGGATAATTTGGTATTGCTGCAACTTTTATTGGGTTTGATTCAATTCCTCTATTAGAGAGAAACCGAGAAATTCGACTTTGTTTTTCATGAACTCGCATTTATCCAACTGAATATCCACACTGGTGAATTGTACGGGGATCTAGAAGGCCGGATTATTCCGTCTTCGAGAAGTTTTTTAATTTGTTTGTTAACCTCGTCTTTCAGTGTCATGGGATACTGATAGAACTTTGAGTAAACCGAGAAATCTGATGAGGTTCGGATTGCGGCCTTCACAATAGTTGTGTAGGTCAGTTTTTGGTTTGGATCAGCGAATAAGGCTGGGAATGATTTGAGAAGTTAATTCAACTTTGTTTTTTGATTTTCTGACAAGTGTGTTATTCTTGGAATAATTGTGTTTACTGCTTCAAAATTATTTTCTTTAATAGGGACTATTGTGCCGTTTTTAAGTGTCAAAATGTTTTTACTGATTTTATTTTCGGCGTCTAGTTCTTTCAAACTGTTGTTGCCAAGTATGGCATCGAAAGATTTTAATGAAGGCAACAAGAAGAATTTTACTTCTAAATTTTTAGCCTCCTACTGAAATAGCGTTAAAAGGTTTGTTATTCGGAATGAGAATTTGGTAATATTTTCGGTTGGATGTAATTCCTATTCGATTCTTTGTCTATAAGAATATTGATAAGTTTTCCATTCCCCAACATGCATACAAAATATGGAAGTGAGGAGCTTTTTATTCTCAAAAAATTCAACGCAGTGTAATCGTGTTGTTCGTGAGCGCTGTGGGTGTCTTCAGTTTGTTCTGCGTCAGCGTCGTACTCTGTCATTGCCTGTAAGTATTTTGTCATTGTAGCATATGTGTCGGGTCTTGAGTTTCTGTTTCGTCATTAGCGGTTTGTATATTGTAGTTTCTGGTTTTCTTATACCCTGGTTATTGTTCTGTTTGTTTACTGTTTGTCGATGTCTGCTCATGTAATTCACCATCTTCGTCTGTACGCTTTTAATCGATGTCCATGGGTTCTGGACGGGGTTGAGGCTTTTGGGCCATAGGTCTGGGGGGGAAGTGTGTACGGCTGTAATTGCCTGCGGATACTGCTTGTCGAGCTACAGCGAGGTGGTACCCAAAATTCTGTCTGGGTGGTATTGTCGGTGGTTGTTGTGGATACTGTGGAACCTGTTGTTGAAAATATCTGGGTGGCGCCAAGGGCGGCTGCCTATTTATGAATTGGGAACTGCGTGCAGCAGGTATGGGTTTTGTATTTAGAAAGCCGAAATTTCCGGTACTTTTGTTCGTGGCAAGGTTTGCACGATACGTTTGATTTTCTAATTTTAAGCATAGATGAAGTGCTGAAGATAACTCTACCGGTTCTTTTATTCCTAATAAACAAGGTAAATCACCCTGTAAGCCTCGCACAAATGTATCCAAAGCTTTGTCCCTATATAGTTTGGTCATCAACAACTCTGACTCTCTTCCTAGTCCCATACATCCTATTTTATTAAGGATTAATGACAAGTTCTTAGAGACGGTCTGGTGGAATTCCTCCACTTTTTGAATAGAAGTCTGCTCCAACATTGTCATTTAGTACTATTTTATAGTATAAACCTACAGAAACATAATTACAGTCCACTTTAATTGCACGCATATTCGCATTTGATTGTTTTTAATAATGCCTAGACGAACAAATATTGGACGACGTACGCGTCATGCACGCACAGTGCAGAATATTCAAAACAGCCAAACGCAATTGGAACGTATAACAGCAATGAAAGGAGGCGTGTCGCAAATATTAAATTGAACCGCACTGCATTTGAATATAATTCCGGAATGGCCGACAAAGATCTTCGCTGCTTTCTCATAGGCTTATCTATCTATCTATCCTATGTCAGCATTGCAATGCACTGAAGTTTCAACTGTAATCACAAGGTGAAATTGCCAGTATTGACTCATCCGCCAGAGCCATTGTATTCATTTCTCTATGGGAATTCAAACGAATCTAAACATTTCCTGGCGAATATTCAAAAATTTGACGGATGCTTTCAACTGACGTCATTTGGAGCGGAAGTTGTTGATCAACACGGATACAATCCTACCTATTCTTATTCTTCTTATTCTTATTTTTTCTAAACATTCAGATTCAAGGGCAAATTCACCATCGAGCGGGCTCTTTGTTACCACCACCAAGAAGATCATAAGTTCCTTCAGATCTATTTCGTTGGTGATTCTGCAATAGAACTTGGGCAGCGTTGTACAAATTTTCCTGTGACAAAACGTGAAAAGACTGAACAATTGCAACACTTTCTGCACAATCAAAATGGATATGATGTCTTCTGATGCCCACAAAGTCATCATTAAATTTCCATGTTTTTCGCACGGTCAACTGTACGTTGCCTGTTCGCGTGTTGGCAAATCATCTTCGTTGTTTGTTTTTGCGCCGGAAAACAAATCAAAAAACATTGCTTATCATATGGCTCTTTACTGATTTCCATTAAAAATTTAAATATATGTATTTTATCTCCAAAAAAATTTGAGTAAACAGCTATTTGCGGTGTTTAGTTTATTACGACTCTGCTTTCCTCTGGGGCAACGCCGAACTACTCAACCAGGGTGGGTGATAAAAAAAACAAAAAAAACCACAACACAACGAATACTACAAATATCGGACACATATCGGCGGCTTCGGTCTTATACCGCAGCGTACCCGCCCTTCCTGTGGCGGCAACATTCAAATTCAAAAAAAAAAACTCGTTGCGCCACCCATAATTGTTTCCGACGACTATCGGCTATGCGATCCCCTTCCCTAAATCACTATTTATTCGCTCATGGTATTCTAAGCCCTTAATATATATTTTCACTTAACCTACTAACACACATAAACATATATACCCTTATACCTATATACCCTACACGCAATTCAATAAATACCTATTCTAATGACGACAAAAATACAACACTAATCTTAAATAAACTTGAATGAGTTCTACACGACCACCTATTCTCTTACAAACAAAATCCAACAAAACATATATCTGTACTTATGCACACAAATAGGCGACATACACAGACGACGACAAAATTACAATTGGATGCGCATCAAAACATATGCATTTTTTCATACATGTACACATATATGTTTCGCGCAACCGCTTATTTTTTTTTTTTCAACCACGTGTTGATTCTCTGCTGAGCTGGCCAAACTCCCGAACGCATCCGCCTACGTTGAAGTTTGCAACCAGACCTCTCCTTATCTACCAATTTATCTAAATATATATATATGCATTTATAGCCGTGTGCATATATATATCTACGTATGTTTGGAGAAACTGTCTTTCGTTCCAAACCACGCTTTAATTCTGTGTTGAGATATACAATACCACGCATGTTCCGCCGCGACCAACGTAGGCCCACTCCCACTCGTCCCTACTGACCATCGTACCTCTACTGGCGGATATCCTTGGCATGGAACACCCCAACTGGACGACCCTGCTCATCTTCCAACTCATACCTGTTCGAGCCTATGGACCTCACCACCCTGGACTTTAAAAACTTTCACGCAAACTTCGCATTGTAGGCTTTGCTGAAGTTGCTGAGTGTGAAGTTGCGTCTGAACACCTCCTGCCCTGGAGTCAAGCGTAGATCGCAAGCACGCTCATTGTAGCGAAGACTGCTCCGCTCATATGCCGCATGGAGTTGCTTCTGTATCTTCTCTTGGATCAGTCTCTGCCTGTCTGCGCGACCTAATGTGGCAAACTCGTGCTCGCAGAGCGATTTCAGCTTGCGGCCCAAAGCGTACTGAGTGCCGTTCAGCATCAAATGTTGGCCAAATAATGCGAAGAACGGTGTCACTCCAGTAGCCGAATGCACACTGTTCCGCAACGCCACATCGATCTCTGGAAGATACTCTAGATACGCTCTGATCGCAGCCAACACCGACCGGTTTACGCGTTCTGCTGCATTGCTCTGTGGTGAGTATACTGCGGTTCTCATGTGGGTGATTCCATAAGCTCGCACCATCTCCTCGAAGGACTTGCCCGTGAACTGCCGACCATTGTCGGAGTGGATCACTTCCGGCACTCCGAACTTATAGAACACCTCCTGCACTAAAACTCCACCACGCAGCTTGCAGTCGTGTCTCGCATGGCCTTCAAGAAGGTGAACTTGGTGAAATGGTCTACCACTATGAAGATCCATGCGTGCCCTCTCTTGGATCTGGGATATTTTCCCAAGAAGTCGATGTAGAGCTTTTGAAATGGCCTCTCTGTGACAACTTCTACAATTAACTGCTTTCGTCTTCTTGCAACGAGCACAGTCGCGAACAAAATAAGCAACTTGAACTGCCATCTTTGGCCAGAAATACTGCCTCCGAAGCTTGTGCAGCGTCTTGGCTACCCCGCCATGTACCGCTGTATGTTCCTCGTGCGCTCTCCTCACCAACTCATGAGTGAGTGACGCAGGCACCCACAACTTCCAAGTTGATCCCTCGAGCTCATCTTCTAGCTTGTTGAAGACTCCATGCTTGAAGATCGCACCGCCCTCTACTCTCATATCTGGCAACTGTTCCCGGTTTTCTTGAGCCTCGCGCACTAGTTCTTTGTAATCATCCGATTGGAACTCATTCGTCTCGAACCCTAACGCTTCGGACGGATCAAACTCGATTTTGTTCACATCCGCGACTTCGGCCTCCAGACTTCGCGAGAGTGTATCGGCCACAACATTGTCGGCACCTTTGCGATGTTTGATCGTGAAATCCAGTGCCTGAAGCTGTAGAGACCATCGAGCAAATCTGCCAGTCAGTTCTTTCAGCGACATGAGCCACTTTAGACTGGCGTTATCCGTGATCACCGTGAAGGGCATCAGATCGATGTATGGCCGGAAATTTTGTATCGCCATGAGCGCCGCGAGAAACTCCTTCTCCGTGACCGAATAGTTCAGCTGGTGTTTATTTAGCTTCGCCGAGAAGTAAGCGATGGGTCGCTCATGCTCTGACTCATCCAATTGGAAGAGAACCGCTCCCACGCCCGCATGTGAAGCGTCACATTGCACATAAAAACCGATTCTTAAAAAAACCGCGTGCACTAGGACCGGCGCAGTAGTCATCGCCTTCTTCAGTGCCTGGACTGATTTGATCGCTTCTTCGCTCAAAACAAATTTCTGGCTGCCTCTGGACTTCAATGCATCCGTGAGTGGAACCGCTAATGACGCGAAGTTCCGGATGAACCTCCTATACCACCCAGTGGTGCCAAGAAAAGCCCGAACTTCGCGCACTGATCGAGGCACAGGAATATTTTCTATGGCTGTTACCCTAGCAGGATCGGTACGTAGTGTACCACCGCCTATGATGAACCCCAGATATTTTAGCGTCTTAAAGCAGAACTGACACTTCTTCATTCCGATTGTCAAATTTGCTGCTTTCAGGCACTCAGCGACTCGATTTAAGTATCCTATGTGTGTCTCAAAGTCTGGAGCTATGATCAACAAATCGTCAAGATAAACGAACACGTTGATCGTAACTCGGTCGGAATAACCTTGTCTATGAGGCGACATAGACGCTGTGCTGTATTGCACAACCCGAAAGGCATCATGACCAACTGGTAAAGCGGTCGCCCAGGCACTGTAAAAGCCGTGCAGGCCTTGCTCTCCTCATCCAGCTCGATCTGCCAGAAGGCAAATTTTAGATCGACGCTGGAGATGAAGTACGTTTAATCCACGCGCGACAATATCAATTCAATGCAAGGCAATGGATAGGCGTCCTTGATCGTCAAGGTGTTCAGCTTTCGGTCATCGATACAGAAACGATTCTTATCCGGCCTTCAAAACCACGGTGGCGCGGTTACTCCACG
>JAEIFG010000481.1:0-27815 GCA_018901795.1 Drosophila sp. st01m | reverse complement strand
TTTTCTTTCAGGCAATAATTAGTTTATTTACATTGCATTATTTTGTGAATTTTACGTAATAGTCGTATATTGTTTTGCCCATCTTTTATTGGTTTTAATAATGTGTGTGTACAAGTTTCATCGGTAATCTTAATCTTTATTTTAGAAATTTCTAACAATTTTTCTATATTTACGAAAATAACTTCTTCATTAAATAACCTTTCGATTTATTCAATTTCGTATTCCGATAATATAATGGAAATTATGAGTCAAATTATTTAGTTCTTTAAGTACGAGTAATTTTTATTTTAATAATAGATTATTTCGTCCATTAAATTCTTGTTCTCCGATGTGGCCTTTATGATAAAATATTATTGGTTATTAATAACTCTCCATTATTTGAGTTGTTCGTTTATCTTATTAAATATGATTTCTTTATCGTTGTGGTCCGGTGAACCGGCCAACCATTTCCATTCCGTTTCCAAAGAATCTATTGCTCTTTTTTTTCTTTTTCTACGTTCTAACTCTGTCTGTATTCAGTTCTGTTTTTTCAGTGCTCCGTGTGTTCAATCGTTTTTGCCCTATTAGCAAATAATTTTAAAGTTAATTTGTGAATTTGTGTTACTTTCGGTGCTTGGTATTCTTTGTTATTTTTTACTGTTAATATTGAGACGTATTTTTAGCAATTTCAACAAAATCATCTGCTTTCTATCGTTCCATCAGCTGCTTTGTTTTGTCTGAGCATTTAACTCTCTCACGCTCTGTGTTTCTTGGTTCTGCTCTATTTACAAGCAAGCATCTGCAACCGCACCGTTATCTTGCTCTCTTTTTATCTTTGTGTCGCTTTGTGTTTACTTTCTGCAATTAAGTGGCGGTTCATAACCAAAGCATTGTTTTTGTTGATCTTATTTCTTGCTTTCGATTTGCATTCTCTTTTTTAATTTCTCTTTCGTTTTTGTATTCGGACTTGTAAATACCTTCTGTATCACAATGTCGTCTGATTTAGTCTGCTATTTTAATAAGTGCCATGTCACTGATTCGAGGCAGGAATTTAAAAGTTAATTTGTGAATTTGTGTTACTTTCGGTGCTTGGTATTCTTTATTAATTTTTAGTGTTCATATAGAGACGTATTTTAGCAATTTCAACAAAATCTTCTGATTCCCTATTTAAAATGGCGCTGCAAACTTGCCGGGACATTGAGGTGCAAGTTCGCAAATATATGAGCGTACTAGAGAGAGTTTAAAGATCTCTAAGCTTTTTCACAAAGCTAATGTCTTTTCTTCGGATATGGAGAACTTATTTAGTAACTCGTCTTTACTAAATGAGCAATGTAAACGAAAAAGACTAGTTCGTCTTCGCGCCATGCGCAGACTTCCATTTCCCGATGTTCAGAACTATTACGGTATTGCTAAGCTCTCTGCAATTCCCAAGTGGCTTGAGAAAATAATGACATCATCTGCAACATTTGTGTGGTTCTATTATCTCTCCTAGTCAGCATGGGTTTATGAGATGAAGATCGACAACCACCAACCTTCTTGAGTTTATTTACATGAACCTTTTCGTATTATGTGTGCTGACTACAACAATCTGCAGCGTATGATTAGTTTGGAGTGTGCTTCAGAAACTATTAAAGCCTCTATATTATTATATCTTACTAATCTAACTAACTAATATTTCTCAAATTCTACCTTGGTCTGATCGGGTTTTTCTGGGTTTTCCCAATCCTTGCAACAAATGTTGGACCAATTAATTAATTTATCTTTTTTAAATTTTTTATATCCCCAGAATATAATATAATATTTATTATTTTAATTTAATTTTAATTTTATAAAAATACTTTTATTTATTATTAATAAAATTTATTTTTTGTAATGAAAATATAAATTTTAAATGTCGGCTGCTTATAGCCTGATAAGAGTTCGAATTCTATGAATTCTATGGGTGTGTTTTTTAATTTCGCTTAATCTGAACGATATATCACCGAACGCAGATTCGTATTCTTCAATGTTGAACAAGTGGATAATTTTGAATATCCCGTTTTGTAAGACCGTATTTCCCGTTTTTTATTGGGATAAGTTGAAAGTGAGTATGGTATGGTATTTTTTTTTCGCTGCTTTTTACCCTAACAGCCTGAAGTTCGTGAGGGTTTGTTGTTGATTGTTTCCAGAAAAAAATTTCCTAGTTGTTGAATGGACAGACACGTTGTACTCTATGACCGCTTTAAGGAGTAGTTCCTCAAACCCATGCGTGCTTTTGTCAAGCTTAAGGCATCTCATTATCTCGATCAATGTCCAGTGAAATATTTCAACTTGCCCATTGCTTGACGAAGTATAATTCGGTGTCGTGTTGACATCTGCCTGCAGCTGTTCTTGGAGCAGAATCTGAATAGTCGCTGAATTTAGAGCTTTTTCATTGGCATAAGTTGAGAGTGAGTGTAATCTTGTATGGCAGTTAGTCAGAAACATATTGGCAATAAGAGTAACTTACGAATGGATATTATATCTTAGTATTATTTTTATGTACTGTTTTTCCAAAACGTGTTTTTATTGTTGTGTTTCAATTCTCTTGGACTATTTCCCTTTTTTGGATCTCGGTATTGGCTTTGACCCTAACCCTTTATATATCCTAACATAAACTGTTTCGCAGATTCGCAGATTTTTTTCCCGAGGGTTTATTATTAATTGTCTTCAGAAAAAAAATTTAAATTTTTTTCCTAGTTGTTGAATGGACAGACATGTTATACTCTTTGACCGCATTAAGGAGTAATTCCTCGAACTTAAGCGTGCTTTTGTCGGTGTCGTGTAGACTTCTGCCTGCAGCTGTTCTTGCAGCAGAATTTAGAGCTTTTTCATTGTCCATTATAATCAGCTTAGGAATGCCGAATGCTATCATAATTTCTCTTAGTGGGTGTTTTATGTCTTCTGATGCCTTTGATTTTATTAGTTTATTAGAGCGTATTTTGAAAATGTATCGATGGCCGTGAGTACCAATTGCTTCTGGGTAGTGTAAATGTGTATTTGGATGATTTCGCCGGGATACGTTGGTATGGGGGTTGGTTGAATCGTCCCATTTGGCGGGTGTCTATCATATTTAGCTATTTTGCAAGTCCCGCATGTTCTTGCCGTGGCTTCCGTTTTTTTCGGATGCCAGGAAAACAAACTTGCTAAGTATCTGTATTTTATTTTCAATGGCGTTTCGATGCGCTCTCGTGTATTCTGAAAACACGATTTTATCCTGTTCGCTTTCCGTAACTTGTTTTTGCGTATACCTAGCTTTATAAATACTAAAGTGCTGTGGGTAGATGTTCTGGATTTTGCCCATTACCTGCTCGGATGAGAAAATTCCGTTTACGTTTTATGGGTCTATGTTTTTTTTTAGAATATTCACCAGATCTCCCTCAGAGTATGAAAAGTAGGGAAAGGGATCTGGAATGACTCCCATTCCTCGACAGATATCAGTAGAAATATTTGGTTTTGAATATGTTAATGGGGACATTTTCGCCCGGTATCAAGTTATGTGATGAACTTTCGTCTCAATGAATTGTTGCTGTTGTGCTCCTTATTTGGGATTCTGGAATGACCGTCAGCAACTACATTAGAGGTACCCGGCTTATATCTCAGCTGGAGGTTGTATTCTTCTACTTAGCTACTTAGCTTTTCCATCTTTTGATTTCCCATCGTGAATTTTTGAATTGAGAGCATTAGTCAATAGCTGGTGATATGTGTATATTATCAGCCTGGCGGTACCGAAAGGTACAATCGTAAGCTCTGAAGTGTTCATACTATTGCTATCATTTATTTCTCATTTGCTGCACAGTGTTCTTCGATCTATGAATGCGTGCGGGAAATGAACGTTATTTTGGTATTTGGACTTGCAAATACCCAATGTCGTCTGATTTAGTCTGCTTTTTTAATAAGTGCCATGTCACTGATTCGAGGCAGGAATTTACTTCCTGCTATTTCTGTGACCTGTGTTGGTCTAACAACAAAAGTCAAGGATTACCTTGACAAAAAATTGGCTTGAGATAGCGCTGCGAAACTGGCCGGGCCATTGAGGTGCAAGTTCGCAAATATATGAAACGAACTAGAGAGAGTTTTAAAGACCTCTCTAAGCTTTTCCATAAAGCTAATGTCATTTTTTCGGATATGGAGAACTTATTTAGTAACTCGTCATTACTTAATGAGCAATGTGTTACTTTCGGTGCTTGGTATTCTTTATGTTTATTTTTTAGTGTTTATATAGTGACGTATTCAAATAAATTTAACAAAATCATCTGATTTATATTTGTTATTGTTGATTTTGTGTTTCTATCTTTCTATCAGCTGCTAACTGCATTGTTTTTGTTTGTGCATTTAACATTCTGTTAACTTGCTTTCTCACTCTCTGTGTTTCTTGGTTCTGCTCTATTTACAAGCAAGCATCTGCAAGCGCACCGTTATCTTGCTCTCTTTGTATCTTTGTGTCGCTTTGTGTTTACTATCTGCAATTAAGTGGCGGTTCGTAACCAAAGCATTGTTTTTGCTGATCTTATTTCTTTCTTTCGACTTGCATTCCCTTTTTTATTTCTCTTTCTTTTTTGTATTCGGACTTATCATTTAAATTGTGTTGGTCTAACTGTTAAAGTCAAGGATTATCTTGACAAAAATATTGGCTTGAGATGGCGCTGCGAAACTTGCCGGGACATTGAGGTGCAAGTTCGCAAATATATGGAAAACTTATTTAGTAACTCGTCGTTACTAAACGAGCAATCTAAACGAAAAAGACTTGTTCGTCTTCACGCCATGCGCAGACTTCCATTTCTCTCCCGCAACCAGAAGTGGAACTGCAGCAAACTATAAAAACTAAATCTAAATCAAAACCTCAAGCAAGTAATGCCAATATTAGCCAACATTTAATTGAAATTTCTGCCTCACAATTGATCCCTTCATGCAGTAGTGAAATCATTAATGTCACGCCTGTCGTTCCGGTAGCCAATCCGTTGACTACCTTGCCGCCTTGCCTGTCAAAGCCCCTCAACAAGGCATTCCTCTTCCGAGACCTAAGAAACATGCTTTTGTCTCGCCTCTAAAAAATAAGTCTTTTACGATGTTAAAGCCCAAACCACAGTAACCTATATCAATAACATATTGCCAGATGCTGATATCTCGGTTGATAAATTTAAAAATGTCTTTGTGGCCGAGTACAAAAATGTAAATCGAAAGAAATATCAGATCCCGATCATTGGTGTTGGCTCCGCTCCACCTATCATTTCCTCAAACATAGTTCCAAATAACTAATTTCTATTATCTCTGTAGCTTACCAAAATGTAAGTGGGTCTTAATAGTAAGTTATCTAGCTTATTTCTTAACAGTCATTCCTTTGACTTTGATGTTATCTGCTTTACTAAGACCTGGCTTAAGCCTATCATATCTGGTTCTCTCTGTACTGGTGGCTGTTGACGCCAATCTCTCCTCGAAACCAATACTATTTCCATTTGATTCCGATATCGAGTTCATTTGTGTGAAAGTATCTTTTAATAAATTTTGCATCTTTTTTACATGCTTCTGATGAGACAATTTACGATACTCATCTTAACGCTATCAAACATATATCTTCATTAGTCTCTGACACTGACTTGCTTCTTGTCATGGGTGATTTTTAATCTGTCCGATATTAAATGGTTTACCTCCAGTGATTTGAATTTACTTATACCGTATATTATCTTTAACTTTCAAAATCCCGCTATTTATTATTTAATCACTAATTCCCTATTGTCCCAGCATATTTTATTACAATACTATTACTTTACATAATTTTTAATGGTAGTGGTCAACAAATCAAAATGAACGTTGTATATAAAAAGTGCAACTTCCACACCAAACACAATTTCCCTATTTTATAAGTTGTAAAATAAAGCAGTCACTTTTCGTATGCTTAGTTGTTCAATTTATTGTGAGAATGAAACTGAAAAACTTACTCATTCTCAAAATTTTAGATTGAATTTCCTACATGTCGTATTCTCATAAATTAAGTGAGTTCTGAAAAGTCTTATTTTGCATTCTTGTTAGCGAGGACTGTAACTTTCTATCGGTCGAGTAATAGATCTGATTTTCTTTTAGTCCACCGTGGGCTGTGAAGATCATATATCACATAAAATGAAAATTTTACCAAAGTTTAGTTAAACAAATCTTTTTTTCCTTTATACTAATTATTCCAAATGAAATATTTTTTTTATTTTACAGCGCATTGTTGAATCTTATGTGGAAAAACGACAGGGTACTACCTATGGACCCCCCAAATCAACGTTCAATGACTATATTTATCGACGACATTAATATGCCGATAATTAATGAATGGGGTGATCAAATAACAAATGAGATTGTTCGACAAATGGTTGAACAACACGGATTCTATTCCTTGGATCGACCAGGTGATTTTTTCTACTATAATGGACATACAAATGCTTTCAGCCATGATACATCCAGGAGGTGGTCGAAATGATATTCCAAATCGTCTTAAACGACATTTGTCTATTTTTAATTGTACACTGCCTAGCAATAACTCTATAGATCAGATTTTTAAAAGCATTGGGGTTGGTTATTTTTCTCCAAATCGGTTTGATGAGTCTGTTGTGCAGATAATACCTCTTCTAGTTCCATTAACTCGCATTTTCTGGCAAAACGTTAAAACGAAAATGTTACCTACACCTGCTAATTTCCATTATGTTTTCAACTTGCGAGATCTTTCTCGTATATGGGAAGGCATTTTAAAAGTAAAAACCGAAGAGTGTGCGACTATTGCACAAGTTCTTAAAATATGGTGTCATGAATGTACACGAGTTATAGCAGATCGCTTCACTCAAGAAAAGGATAAGGTTTGGTTTTTAGCTCGAATGCAAAGTGATGCAGAAGCCATTCTTGAGGATTTTTTTGAGTATTATCCAGAAGAACCAACATTTTGGGTTGACTTTTTACGAGATGCTCCAGAAGTTATGGATGATGACGACGAAGATGTTTCTATTGAACCTCCAAAAAATTTATGAGGAAATACCAAGGTTCGTGATTATTATTTTGCTAATACAATTTACAATCATTAATAATTTTTTTTTCATATGATTAGCTTCGATTTCGTAAAAAAAAAAAGTACTTTTCTTCATGTCCCAATTTAACGAGTACATACGAGGCTACAATATGGATCTGGTATTTTTTCCGATGCTCTTAAACATTTAATGATAATTTCTCGTATACTGAGTAATCCTCGTGGAAATGCACTGCTTGTGGGAGTAGGTGGCTCTGGCAAACAAAGCTTAACTCGTTTGGCTTCATTTATTGCAGGTTACAAGTTTTTTCAAATTACTTTGACACGGTCCTATAATACAGGAAACTTGACAGAAGATCTGAAATATATGTATAGAACTTCCGGATTGGAAGGCAGTGGAATGACGTTTATATTTACAGACAATGAGATTAAAGAGGAGTCATTTCTAGAGTTCATAAATAACATATTGAGTTCTGGAGAAATAGCCAATCTATTTGCCAAGGATGAAATGGATGAAATTTATAATGAGCTTATTCCAATCATGAAAAAATCTCAGCCTAGGAGGCCTCCGTCTCAAGAAAATTTATATGATTATTTTATAACTCGCGCACGGTCAAATTTGCATATAGCTTTATGTTTTTCACCGGCAAGTTCAATATTCGTTTATACAATGAAATTCTTATAAATGTTTCCTCATCTTAGGTTGGAGAAAAATTCCGGATGCGTTCGCTAAAGTTTCCGGGTCTCATTTCTGGTTGCATAATTGACTGGTTTCAGAAGTGGCCTGTAGATGCATGTATAGCTGTATCTCGTCATTATCTTGACGAACTGGAACTGGTTAGCAGTGACAAAGTAAAAGATAACGTTGTTGATATAATGAGCTGGATTCACGAGTCTGTTCAAGATGCCTGCATAAGTTACTATGATCGTTTTCGCCGCCTTACCTTTGTGACTCCAAAATCTCTGATCTCATTTTTGGAAAGTTACAAAATCCTTTATAAACAAAAGCAGAACCATATTGTTATTATGTCGGAGCGAATGAGTTCTGGTTTAGACAAACTAGATGAAGCAGGTGCTTCAGTATCTGTACTTAAGAAAGATTTGGTTGAAATGAACAAAGTCATCGCATTAGCAACTGCAGAAGCTGAAGAAGTATTGGCTACAGTAGAACAATCTAAAGCAGGGGCAGAAATAGTTAAGATTGAAGTTGCACAAAAGAAAGGCTCTGCAGAAGTTCTTGTAAAAAATATTTCAGCTGTAAAACAAGTGGCAGAAGCTAAGTTGGAGAAAGCGCTTCCTGCATTAGAGGAAGCCGAAGCGGCGCTAAAAACAATAAAAGCGGCAGACATTGCTACTGTTCGAAAGCTTGGAAAGCCTCCATACCTGATAACATTGATAATGGATTGTGTCTGTATCTTATTTCGCCGCCAAATTAAGCCCATTCGTCCAGATATAGAGAAAGCATTTTTACAAAGCTCATGGGATGAGTCGCTAAAAGTGATGTCAGATACAAGTTTTCTAAGAAAAATCGTCGAATATCCAACGGATTTAATTAATGCTGAAATGGTTGATATGATGATTCCTTATTTTCATTATCCGTGAGTACTTAAAGCTATAAAGTCTTGTGCATCTGAGTTGGTTTAATTTGGAATACTATATCATATTGCTGCAAATTTTTCGAATATTTAGTTTCAGTACATCATCAGATTTTATCCCATATTTTCTGACTGAATTAGATTCAACAAATTAGATTCTATAACAAATATATTATATTACTACATGTTCCGCTTTTGCTTGCTTTGCTCGGACGCACACACACAGAAATATTTATATTAAAAGGTTAATATAAATATTATTATTTAAATTATTTCGATATTTCCACAATACCAAAGCGATAAAATGCATATTTCCAATAATCGCACTAATGTGCGCGCTGCCAACTTATTCAATTCAGTATCAACACGAATGTCTCATATGTAAAATCGATTTAATTCAAGCAGCCCCTTTATTTCGTATGTATGACGAACAGTGTTGCCAACATTTTTCAGGAAGAAGTCGCCAGATTGGACAAAAATAAAAGTCTTCAGCTGTTTTAAAATTTTCCCCCGCTGTTGGACTTCCAAAACCGTCAGATCTGATTGGAAAAAGGTAAATTTACAACACTGATGACAAAGCACGCTTCGTTCACAGGAACAAAACAACAACAACATTCGCGATATTGCTCGCGAAAAACAAAAACAAATGCCACGGCTCTCTTGCTCTTGGCTCTCTTTCAGTTTCTCACTCTAATATTGTGTATGTATGCGTGCACACGCATTGAACCCTGTGATACCCTGTACCATTAAAATGTTTTATTAAGAAATTTATTATATAGCCTTTCTTTATGAATTTGTTAAATTTACGGTGTTTTACCGTCAAAAATATTGAAGGCAATAACGTTTAAAGCGTAAAGGGTATTTCATAGTAGTAGGCATTTTCTTAGACACTTTTGGTTGTATGAAATTAACTGTCTGTGGGTTATTTGCTCACTAATATAACATAAAATCAGCTCTTTTAAATTTTCACCTGCATTTTATTTTTGAAAATAAAAAAAATTTATTAAATCGAATTAATAATGCATGTTCGCAAAATCTATGTACTATTTTTCAATCTGTAAAGCATTACAGGCTTATTTAAAAAGTTTTATAAATAAACATTAATTAGGGTTGTCCAATCCCTATATATATATAGAAGGCAACCATCGCAGTAACATCAAAAGATATCAATAAGAATAACGATCTAGTAAAAATAACATTTTAAGAACTCCCACGATCCAAATTTAAGAATAAACCTACGCTAGCTTACTAAGAGTGGACGCGGTAAAGTGCCTAGCTGTTGCTCAAAAGGCGATCCCTAAAATCTATGTTTATTGTCATGAAGTCCCATATAGTGGAATTAAGATCGTGTAATAGCTAAACGGCTAAAATTCGTTAAGCAGGGCTTTTCCGAATAAGCATATATTTTCGACTAATTGCTGGCTGCAATGTGATATGTATAAGATGTATAAGACCACCAAAAATGCATACTATACCAGAAATTTAAGACATTAGAAATCAAAAAAGGTGAACTTGTTTGAACTAAAATTAACGAAGAATTTTTATCTTAAAGTGAACCGATTCTAGCCCAATTTGAATATGTAGTATAACACAGTAAAAGATTCCCAATTTAAGAGTGTGGTACAGATAGCTACATAAAAAAGTTTTAGTACTAAAGGTTATTTTATGGCAGCTATATAATACAGTCAGTCGACTTTATTCATGTTTTGCGTGGTTGTAAAAATTAATCTTAAAAAACAACAAATTTTATTATACAAAGCCTTGATTTTTGACCGATCGGTCCTATGACAGCTATATGATATAGGGGACCGCCTCAGATTTATAAGACCATAGAAAATGCATATACTATCAGTAAAGTAGGGTAGTAGGTAGTAAAGTAGTAGGGTACGGTATCACTAAAAAGTTTTCCGATTTGAACCAATATTAATGAAGATATAGAAGACAATAGAGGGTACATAATTTGCAAATTTGGGTAAAATATCTTAAAAAATGAGAAAGTTTCTCATAGTATAGGTTGCTTTCAATCGATCGAGCGACTCATCATCTCTCTACATATAGTATACTCTTTGCTATGCAAGAGCTATGCGACTATGTAAAGCATAAACTAGCAGCCGAAAAATAATATCGTTTTATATTACTAGCACGTTACTAAACCACAATGCCACTACTATCAAAGGGGACGAAGTCAAAGCAGACTTCACGTACTTGCGCTTAAGATACAAGGAGAGATAAATTCACGCAATTGTACACACCATGTATGTTCGTTCAAAATTTGATAGGAAAAATACACCGCTGACAGTAGCAGCACTCCACGCCAACATTTCAGGCCTTAAGAAATCGCCCAAAGTCATTATTTTTCCGGATCAGTCAATGGACCTAGCATCTGCTTTAACATATGGTAGTGAAGCAGAAGATAGCATTGAGCGCAGTATGCTTTCGGCCTTATACGCTAAAGCCATAGCAGAGAGAGCAGGTTAAAGTAAACCATAAAAACCGGATCCAATCAATACAGGGGAAACATAGTAGGGATGAACGGAGCAATAAAAAGAAAAAACCTTTAATTTACCAGAAAACAGCAAAACAACAACGGTGACCAGAGATGAGATGAACAGTACAAGCCCCAGAGCCACTGGGACAACCTTTTCCAAACCTCAAAACAGCAATGAACAGGCTCAAAAAGACCAAATACGTTCGATAAGGTGACAGGTCCACGGGGCTAAAGGCTAGACAATGTTATTCAGGCTGAATCATAAGCTGAGGAAATGAGATATGAAAAGACAGCAGACTTCTCTGTGACAGTGTAAACTTCACACAGATGTGAACGATAATGTAGTACCCATGTCCAACAAAATGAAATACAAAGCCATAATATTGAAAAGTCTAATGCGTTTTCCAACTCTAACGAATCGCTTCCCTTTAACACTTCGTTCGCAATATAGATAACGAATGAATCTATACCATCTATGTCCGAACCCAAATGGAGTCCCTGATTTCGTAACCAACGCAATCAAGTAATTATTTAATTTCGGTATTATTAGATTATCAAGATCCCCATACAACATTCCTGCGTGGGTTATTGATAAAAAAGTTTTGATGGCGATAGTAATAAGAATAAGCGATTAGTAATCGATTTTAGGAAGCATTTGCGCAAACTATAGGCGATAGATTCCCGAAGCCGATTATTTCAATTTTTCTTACGAATTTGGGAAAGGCAAAGTTTTACTTAAAATAACCAACTAAAATAACAAAATTTTATCACACGAGTCATTGTCTCAGGATTCTCAAATTACCCTCTATTTTGAAGTAAAATTCTCTCTTCAGAAGAGAACCAAAACTTACAGTTTAATTATCTTAAGAACATATAAACACAACACGTTCCCTTACATGTGTTCAGTTCTGAGTATACTATCAACTGCGGTAGTTCAACTAAAGCCCTCTTCAAGTCTATTGCCCAACTTAGTGATAATCTAAAGGCTCTAGTTCTTTCCTAATATTGGAAACAAATATAGTGTTTATAAAATTAAATGACTATTGTTTTTTTAATTAAACATTAATTATGAATCTGTTGCTATATTTATATAAATTTTGTGCATTCCAAGCTCAAGTAGAATAGAACAGTAATTCGAATCCAAAACGAATATTTCAAAATGTTCAGCCCACATTTTGGGCTCGCCCTAGTAGGAGAATGCGAGGAGCGCCTACATGATGACCCTAGCTATACGAACAAAAGTAGTTGGCTCTGCCTCGCAGTTCTAGAATCGTATAATACACCAATGAATTCGAAAGCCATTTCAATGTGTCATACGGCACACTATGCTGATAAATGACACTTATAAACTCTCGAATATCAGATGTTCGTGCTATGCTAAGGTCATATGACTACAGCTGAACTCTATCGGTTCTCATTCTGAATCAAATTGTCTTCTAATTACGCCATAGATGACGAATTAAAAGAATCCAATGTATTTAGATTATAACATCTAAATGTAGAAGAAAGGGAACAACTTTCGCAAGTTTTGCTCGAATACGGTGATATTCAGTACACGCAAGTACGATTAAACATTCTATTCATACAAAACACGAATACCCTATCTACATAAAACCATACATATATCCCCAAGCATTCGATCAAGAAGTCAACAAACAAGTAAATCAAATGATAATATTTGACAAGCTTGGACGTTGTCAATACTTTACAACCATTGATCTAGCTAAAGGTCTCCATCAAATCCAAATGGATCCACAATCAGAATCCAAAACAGCATATTCAACAAATATACTTGTATGCCCATTGGTTTGAAAGATGCACAACTTTTCAACGTTGTGTAGTGTATGCATTATATCAGTACACTCTGTACCTGATATCATTTAATATAGCACTTTGTTGCAATGCTTACTTAAAGTCAAAGACCCAAACATATTTCAAGTGCAAATGTAATATGATCGCACAAATATGCATTGGGCAGTAGAAGTGCTGAGTCCGCATGCCCGGCATGCGCGACCGTCCCTTCTACATATATACATACATACTCTTTCGCGCTCTCGCTACCAACCGCGCTGAGCATATAAACATATACATAAGATATATATAATGCAGCCGCTCCGCTGCCGGCGTTTCCGACAGCGCAGCTACGCGGCTTAGCTTAAAGCACAAATATGTAAAAGACTAAGAAATCATTAATTCAATAAACTTATTCGAGACAGCACACCAGTGCTTAAATAAAATCAACTTGTGTTTTGAATTCATTTGGACAACCAACTGGGGAACATCATAACATGGCGACCGTGACAAAGTCACACGGATGTTAGAGCAGACCAGACTGAGCCAGCAGAGCCACAATCACTTCAATTAATGGCCATCAACTAATATTGAAAGTAATAAAAAGCGCCAATTATATCCGGCAATCAAGATGAACTTTCGATGTAAAAACCGGAAACCAAAGGAAAAATCGAACTGAGTGAGTAGAGTTGAGATATGGGTAAACACCGTGGTGGTGTTCATACGAAAATAAATAAGCGTATAGCTCACCTAAAGTGGCTATTATTCGCTCAAAAAACACCACCACTATGGTCTACGGCTCAAAAGCTACAAGCTGAGCTAGACCACTTGCAAAAACTAAAGCAAGAAAAAAAAACCCACCTCTCACTCACTCAGATGAATATCATAAAATACCGATAATTAATGGAATAATAACCAAAACAGAGCCGCCATCACCAGGAGCAATTCCAAAGCTGCAATTGTACTGCCCAAAAGATTGCAGAGGCCCATTGGACTCAGCGTACTGCGCGTACACCTGCAAGCACTGCGCTCCAAGAGAAGCACCAACGAAAACAACAACAGCAGCAGCAACTACATCTGAAAAATAGACAGCAGCGAGGGAGTGTCAGCGTGCCAAAAACAGGCGACGCCCAGCTGACACTGGACGGCTGAGGACCGGTAGCGCTACCCAGAGCGCCCAACAGCAAGCAGAATTTTAATTTTTTTTTTATATATGTATAACATGCACTGCGTTGCATACTAAATAAGAATCCTTTGTAAAATTGAGCAGAGCTTACTTTGCCCAGTTAGAAGTATGGCCCGTAAAGCCGTACGACAAAATAGGCAGGAAAATTTGTAAACAAATCATAAACAAAATCTATTACTAAATTACGAATATCATCAAATTAAAGGAAAATATATTAATAGAATATATATACAGAATTATTTAAAGTAATTGAATTTTAATGTCCATAGAGACAAATAAAATTTCTAAATTTTATATAGAAGATATAAGCAAAACTGTAAAAATGGTGTTAGATAATAAACCAGTAGACTCTGCTGGTAGTTTTGTAAACAATGTAAACACCAATGATAGTGACCTAAGTCTTATCAAAATATTACTTATCATAATCGTTGCGATATTGTTAGTAAATGCATTTATCAAATTATACGCCCTGCATAACAAATGTATTAAAAAGAAATATTTAAGCAGAGCGAATGACTTGGATAAAGTATAAAACGATTATGGTAGATAATAATAATAACACAGAGATTGTGTGCTATGTTCTTTCGCAAAACTAAAAAACAAATACAAGTAAATGTAAGAAAATGTAATAAGAATACGAAAAATAAAAAAAAAATATTATATATATACACATATAAATAAAATATAAATAAGAAAATGATGAAAAATTTTTAATATAAGACAGGCAGGGATAAATTTAATAAATTTGCTACAAGCCTAAGTACAGAAAATGGCAACAATTAAAGCCATAGAGGAAACCCATTCTAGAGACCCCCACTTCGCTCAACGAGCAATCGAAATTTCAATAAAGTCTCAGCAACCAATACCGATGCATGTCTGAATATGACTATATTGTCAACTAAACCAAACAACGCTTCGAATGAACTGGCCAGAGATAGCGGCGCATATAAAGTATGCACGAGAAGAGTTTAACAAGTCGTACAAGTGTTTAAACAAAAGTGTTCCCATAACATTGGAAACCAAAATTAAACACATCGAATTACTTGTAAAATATTACAACGACATTCGATTATTATACATTCAAAATAATACACG
This sequence comes from Drosophila sp. st01m, assembly GCA_018901795.1. Classification (NCBI taxonomy): domain Eukaryota; kingdom Metazoa; phylum Arthropoda; class Insecta; order Diptera; family Drosophilidae; genus Drosophila; species Drosophila sp. st01m. The sequence continues at coordinate 12,663 of JAEIFG010000481.1, read as the reverse complement.
ACTAACAGAAATACACTATACTCAAGCCAAAAACGAAACCAAGAGAGCAAGGGAAAAACTAATAGAAATATCAGATAAGCATAATTTGCTGATATTTTGCCCCCCTGCGTTAGAGGAACCAGCTAACTTTGACCCAACAGCAGTAGCAGGCTACCAACTGCCAATTTCAAAGCTGGAACAAGAAACTCAGACTAAACAAGAATCACTCGAAATGACGGACGATTCAGCAGCCATTAGGGCTTACATAAGAGAAGTCTCTAGTGCTGTGCCAGAATTTGATGGACAAAAGATCCATCTGCAAAGATTCATAATGGCACTTAAATTGGTAGACTTAGCCAAGGGAACATATGAGCACATCGCAGTTCAAGTAATTAAGTCCAAAATAATTGGTACTACCTTGAACTCTGTGCAAAGCGAATCTACTATTCAGGCTATCATCAACAAATTGCAGGCAGTAATTGTCGGCGAGACATCACAGAATGTCAAGGCGAAACTGTCTACAGTCCAGCAAAAAGGTAAAACTGCAACGCAATTTACCGCTGAGGTTGATAAGATAAGAAAATTATTGGAAGCCTCTTACATAGACGAGGGTATATCCAATGAACATGCCACTACTCTAAGCACTAGAGAGGCAATTGACACTATGATCAATCGTGCTGAGCACGAAAGCATCAAAACAGTGCTAGAGGCAGGAACTTGTACTACTATGGATGCAGCAATAAGCGCATATATAAGAACTAGTACAAGAGTTACCGGAGACATCAATAAAGTGATGTACTTTAGAGGTAACAGGCCAAACCGAGGTTACGGTTATGGCACTAGAGGCGGAGGCCGAGGTAGAAGCTTCAATAACAATGGTTATAGAGGCAACTACAATAACGGTTACCAGAATAACGGTTATAATAACCGCAACAATGGAAACAATAACCGCTATAATGGCAATAATAGAGGCCGCAGTAACGGAAACAGAGGCCGTTACAACAACCAGAATGGGAACACCAATAGCAATAACAATAACAATAATGGAAGCGTGAGAGTAGCCCAAAATAATTCGGGAAACTCCGAACAACCTTTAGCTACTCACCAATAAATAACTTCACGGTTCACACTATTAATCTTAGCCAAAATATTTTTGTTCATTTTGGCAATGTAGAAACAAATAAGAAACTTGTCTTTTTAATAGACACAGGTGCAGATATATCCCTTGTAAAAGAAAATTCCGATATCTTTCACGATATTCAAGGAAATAAAAAAATTAATATTCAAGGAATAGGGCAAGAATTAATCCAATCCAAAGGATTAATTTCAATTGAGATACAGACAGGCAATTATATAATTCCACACAATTTTCATTTAGTAGATTCACATTTCCTTAATCCCATGTGATGGAATACTAGGTATTGACTTCATCAAAAAATTCAATTGTCAATTAGATTTTAATCAAAAAGAAGACTGGCTTAAAATGAGACCAAATAATTTGAATTTCCCAATTTATGTTCCAATAACATACAGCTCTGGTAATAACTCGATAATATTACCAGCAAGATCCGAGGTTGTCCGAAAAATATGCATATCTTCAAATGAAGATAATGTCTTAATACCCAACCAGGAAATTCAAAAGGGCATTTTTGTTGCAAACACAGTTGCAACAACTAAAAATGCATTTGTCAGATTACTGAATACAACCAGTACAGATCAAATAGTAAATATAAAAAATTTACAATATGATTCACTTTCGAACTATGAAGTAGTTCAAACAAATCCAGAAGCCAGAGAAAAACTGTCATATCTCATTTAAAACAAAATTTTCCACAACAATTTAAAGCAATACTAATAGATTTATGCACCAAATATAGTGATGTATTCGGACTTGAAACCGAATCAATCACAACAAACAATTTCTACAAACAAAAGCTAAGATTAATAGATGAGGAACCGGTATATATTAAAAATTATAGAAATCCTCACAGTCAAGTTGACGAAATTCAAGCACAGGTAGAAAAATTAATAAATAACAATATAGTTGAACCGTCTGTTTCACCGTATAACAGCCCACTTCTGTTAGTTCCGAAGAAAACTCTTCCCGGTTCTGACAAGAAAAAATGGCGATTAGTAATTGACTATCGCCAGATTAATAAAAAACTGTTGTCAGATAAATTCCCACTGCCTAGAATTGATGATATTTTAGATCAACTAGGTAGAGCAAAATATTTTTCATGCCTAGACTTAATGTCAGGTTTTCATCAAATTGAACTAGAAGAAAGTTCAAGGGATATAACGTCTTTTTCAACGAGCAATGGCTCATATCGCTTCACGCGACTACCATTTGGTTTAAAAATAGCGCCAAATTCGTTTCAGAGAATGATGACTATAGCTTTCTCTGGACTTGAACCTTCTCAAGCATTCCTGTATATGGATGACTTAATAGTCATTGGTTGTTCCGAAAAACATATGCTTAAAAACTTAACTGATGTTTTTGAGAAATGTAGGAAATACAATCTTAAGCTACATCCAGAAAAATGTTCATTTTTCATGCATGAAGTCACATTTTTGGGACACAAATGCACAGATAAAGGAATCTTGCCAGATGACAAAAAATATGACGTCATCAAAAATTATCCAGTCCCACATGATGCGGACAGCGCTAGAAGATTTGTTGCATTTTGCAATTATTATAGACGTTTTATACAAAATTTTGCCGAATATTCTCGTCACATAACAAGATTATGTAAAAAAGGTGTAACATTCGAATGGACAGCTGAATGCCAGCATGCTTTCGAACACCTCAAATCGGCACTAGTAAATCCTAATTTATTACAATATCCAGATTTCAGCAAAGAATTTTGCATAATAACAGATGCAAGTAAGCAAGCTTGTGGAGCAGTGTTAACTCAACACAAAAATGGTCTCCAACTTCCAGTTGCATATGCATCAAGAGCGTTTACCAAGGGTGAAAGTAATAAAAGCACAACAGAACAAGAATTGGCAGCAATTCATTGGGCAATAACTCATTTCAGACCATATATTTATGGAAGACATTTCACTGTCAAAACAGATCACAGACCACTTACATACCTGTTCTCAATGATAAATCCGAGCTCTAAACTGACTCGTATGAGACTTGAATTAGAGGAATATAATTTCACAGTAGAGTATCTAAAGGGTAAAGACAATTACGTAGCCGATGCGTTATCAAGAATAACCATCAAAGAGCTACAAGAAATAACCAGAAATGTAAAGAAAGTCACTACAAGATATCAAAGTAGACAAAAATCCTGCGCAGGAGAAAAAGAAATAGAATTGCCTAAGCAATCTATAGAAAAAGCTTCAAAGCCCAACGTATATGAAGTCATAAAAAATGACGAAGTACGTAAAGTAGTGACCTTGCATATAAAAAATATGCTATGTTTCTTTAAGCATGGCAGGAAAATTATTGCAAGATATGATGTTAGCGATTTATATACTAATGGAATCCTTGACTTAGGTCAATTTTTTTCAAAGGCTTGAAATGCAAGCCGGTATAAATGAAATCAGCCAACTCAAAGTGGCACCGTGGGAAAATATCTTTGAACATGTTTCAATTGATAATTTCAAAATAATGGGCAACAAAACATTAAATTCATTGAGAGTAGCGCTACTCAACCCGGTGACCCTAATAGAAACAGTAAAAGAAAAAAGAAGCTATATTGTCTACATTACATGATGATCCAATACAAGGAGGTCACACAGGCATAACAAAAACCTTGGCCAAGGTCAAAAGACATTATTACTGGAAAGGTATGTCCAAAGATATAACTGAGTACATTCAAAAATGTCAAAAATGTCAAAAATCAAAAGTGACAAGAAATATAAAAACTCCTTTAACAATGACAGAAACCCCAACAAAAGCTTTCGACAGGGTGATAGTGGACACTATTGGTCCGTACCAAAATCTGAAAAAGGCAATGAATATGCAATCACACTAATATGTGATTTAACTAAATATCTAGTTGCCATACCAGTAGCAAATAAGAACGCAAATACTGTCGCTAAAGCAATCTATGAATCTTTTATTCTAAAGTACGGTCCAATGAAGACGTTCATTACGGACATGGGAACAGAATATAAGAATCTAGTTATAAATGACTTGTGTAAGTATCTTAAGATAGAAAATATAACATCAACTGCACATAATCACCAGACAGTTGGAACAGTCGAAAGAAGTCAAGATTTGATGAATACATAAATTAAAAATAAAAAATAAAAAATATCAAACATTTAAAATAAAAAAAACTAAATAAGATTAAAGTAAATTAGATTAGAAGTAGCCTATAATCGAGCTAGAACTATGATGGATGAGCATAAAGAAAAAAATAAGAAATTTTATGATGAGAAAGTAAGAAACTTAGATATATCAGTTGGAGATAAAGTAACAGTAAAGTTACTTTTAAAAAATGAAACATGCCATAAGTTAGACTCTAAATATACAGGTCCGTATACAGTAACGGAAATAGGAAAAAAAAATAATGTTACAATAAGAAACAATAAAAATAAAAAACAAACTGTTCATAAAGACAGATTAAAAATCTTTTCATCAATTTTAAAAACTAACTTTTAAAGAACACTTTTATTATAATATGACTCATGAATATATATAAAGATATATGAATTAAAATATAAATAAAAATTAAAAAAAAAATATATTATATATTTTTTTAAAAAAAAATAAAATTAAAAAAAAAAAAAAATTAATTATTAATAATTAATTAAAAATAATTTCAAAATATTACGTTATTTTTCAAAAGGAGGGAGATGTAGTGTATGCATTATATCGAGTACACTCTTTACCAGATATAATTTATTATAAACACACTGTAGCACTTTGCTGCAATGTTTACTTAAAGTCAAAGACCCCAGCATATTTCGAGTGCAATGTAATATGATCGCACAAATATGCATTGGGCAGTAGAAGTGCTGAGTCCGCATGTATGGCATGCGCGACCGTTCCTTCTACATATCTACATACATACTCTTTCGCGCTCTCGCTGCCAACGGCGCTGAGCATATAAATATATACATAAGCTATACTTAATGCAGCCGCTCCGCTGCCGGCGTTTCCGACAGCGCAACTACGCGGCTTAGCCTAAGGAATCCAATGTAAAACCTAAAAAATTATTCAATAAAGTAACATCAAAAGGAACTGATAGTTTCCAATAAAAAGTCTCAAAATCTTTCAATTAAGTGGACAAACTTTTTTTTTTTTTTTTTTTTTAAAAATTTTTTTTTTTTTTTTTTTGGGGGCCAATTAAAAAGGGGGGGTTTGGGGGGGGGGGGCAACAAAAATACCAGGGTTTTGAGAAACCTTTTAAATTTTGGGTATAAAAAAATTTTTGTTTTCTTTTCTTGTTATCAAATACATTAAATTTTAAAATTATTTTGAAATCAGCTAATTAATATTTATATTTATAACATTTATTCAGTGTGTCAATTTCACCTAAATTCATAAATAAACTTGTTAAAATTTAAATATATTATTAAAATGTGTGTACAGAATTGCATAATTTCATAACAAAAATATAAATGCTTTTGTATGTACACCACATGGTGTAATCTTATTCGTCCTTTTTTTCCCCTTCTTGGGAATCATGTCACACATATTGTGTCTACTATTTCGTTGTTAAATCTTTCTTGATTATTTGGTAAAGCTCTTAAAATTGATAAGAATACTTATACGAACCTTTACTCGTTAATGATTTGAGTTCATATAGATCACCTTCTAGGACTTTCACTGTCTTCAAATATCCCTTAAATTTTGGATAAAGTTTAGATTGATGGCGTTCTTCATTCACCTACGTTATGTTTTATAATATTTGCATTATTTTCATCGAATCTTATCTTATCATATCGTGCATTGTCTTCCATATTTTCTTTAGCCAGTTTTCTTAACTTTTCTCTTGCACTGGTGGCGGTTGACGCCAATCTTTCCTCGAAACCAATACCATTCCCATTTGATTCCGACATTGAGTTCATTTGTGTGAAAGTATCTTTCAATAAATTTTCCATCTTTTTTACATGCTCATACATTTCACCAGCTTCTGATGAGACAGTTTACGATACTCATCTTAACGCTATCAAACATATATCTTCTTTAGTCTCTGACACTGACTTGCTTTTTGTCATGGGTGATTTTAATCTGTCCGATGTTAAATGGTTTGCCTCCAATGACTCCAATTTACTTATACCTTATAATTATAATAGCTTTATTGTTGGTCTCTTACAGCTTTCTTTGGTTCAAATCAATCCTGTTTGCAATTCTATTAACAGGACTCTTGACTTGCTATTTATATTGTACCCCAACAATTCCATTGTATCTAGGATTGACCCTTTGGTTATGCCAGAAGACCTACCATCCATCTCTTAATACATGTGTTAATTTACCTATGGGCCCTGATGAATTTTCATCTGATGCCACTGCGCGTAGAAGGTGTTTTAAAAAAATATATTTCCTTAAGCTAAATAATATGATTTCGAGTATGGATTGGTCACAATTATACGCATGTTCTGATTTGGATAATGCCATTGAGCTTTTTAATATAACTCTTAATTCTTTATTTGATATCTGTGTTTCGCTTGTATCTCCTATCAGTTCTGGTAGACCTCCTTGGTTCTCTAGAGAATTATCACAGTTAAAAAATGCTAAATCTAAGCAATTCAAAGATATAAAAAGTCGGGAAGTCCTTATGATTTCTCCCGATATTTAATTACCAAATCGAATTTTTTGGTACTTTATTCTCAGTGCAACAAAAATTACTTACAACGTTGTAAGCTTGAATTCTCTAGGGATCCTAAACAGTTTTACAAATTTTTAAACTCTAAGCGAAAAGCTGTATTATATCCATCATCTCTCTCCTTTAATAACATTCAAGCTAATTCTGATCAATCCATTGCTGATTTATTTGCTGACCTTTCCAAACTACATACTGTATGAGTAGTCTCCATGCTGGTCACTCATACCCTTACAATCTTAGTAGTATAAACTGTATGTACAGCCCATCATTCACAGAAAGTTCGCTTCTTTGTGAACTTAAGTTAATCAAGCCAGTACACACGCCAGGTTCTGATGGTGTGCCTGGCTCTGTATTAAAGTACTGTGCGGAAGCTTTATGTAGTCCGCTCCATAAATTATATACCCTATCAATCGATTCATCATATTTTCCAAGCCTATGGAAGGACTCCTATATTATCCCTCTTCACAAAAAGGGTGTTATGTGCGATGTTCAGAACTATAAGGGTATTGCTAAGCTCTCTGCAATTCCCAAGTTGCTTGAGAAAATAATGACTTCTCATCTTCAACATTTGTGTGGTTCTATTATCTCTCCCAGTCAGCATGGGTTTATGAGCTGTAGATCGACAACCACAAACCTTCTTGAGTTTACTTCCCTTGTCATTAATGGGTTCAAGAAAAAGATGCAAACTGACATTGTTTATACTGATTTCAGTAAAACTTTTGATTCTGTAAATCACTCTTTACTAATTCATAAGCTTGACCTTCTCAGCTTACCCAATAATCTTCTTCTTTGGATATATATTTGAGCAACAGAACGCAAAGAGTTAGTTTCAAAACTTCATTCTAAAAGTCCATCAAAGTTGAGTTTGGAGTACCGCAAGGCAGTCATCTTGGCTCACCTCTTTTTACGTTATTTATTAACGAACTTCCATCGGTTCGATCTCACTCTCACTCTCATGTATGCGGACGGCGTCAAGCTTTGTTTAACTTATAGTGACCCTCTCTCCTGATAGGTTATTGCAAGCGGAAATTTAAATGCCATGTTTCTTTGGTGTCAAACCAATTTACTTATTAATTTATTTTTTAATTTTTTTTTTTTTTTTTTTTTTTTTCTCTTTTTTTGTCTTTATTTTTTATTGTTTTTATTTTTGTTTATGTTACGGAAATTAATTATTTTTATTTGTTTTTATTATGCTTAATTTTATTAAGTTTTTTAAAATTTATTTTATTTTTTGTTATTTTTTTTTTTTATTTTTTTTATCTTGTGTTTGACTTTTTTTTTTTGTGTTTTTTTTTATGGTTGTTTACGTAAATTATTTTCTCGGTTTTAGGCAGTAAAGCATTTTTCGGTTTTAAATTTTATTTTCTTAATTATATTTATAAAATTTTATTATTATATTTCCTACTGCAACCTATTTTAAATAATAATAAACATTAATTTATATTGCATTAAATGGAATATCGGTAAGCAAGCATTGAAAACGTTCAATGCGCACACATACACAATTTTAGCGTGAGCGACAGAAAGAGAACCAGAAAGCAAGAGTTAGACTCGACTGCAAAAAGAGCTATTGCATTTGTTTTTGTTTTGGCTTTCGCAAGTGCGTAATTGCGATCAAGATCGCGAATGTTGTTTTGTTTTGTCCCTGTGAACGAAGAAGTGAATTATATTGCGTTCTTTATCATACATACATAATAATGTTTTGCTTTAATTAACTCAATTCTACATACGAAACATTCGTGTTGATATTGAATTGAATTAGTTGGCATCGCGCACATTAGTGCACAAAAGATCGAACGAGAAGCCCTTTTTTTAATTTTCATCTGAAATTTATTTTTGAAAATAAAAAATATTAATTTAAATCGCATTTAAAATGCAAGTTTGCAAAATTCATGTATATTTTTCCGATCCGTGTCGAATTATGGATTTATTGTCAGTTGGCGCCATTAACAATAGATGGTGCCACTATGTCAAATGGCGATAAATGTAAATATTCAATTTTAAACAAAATAAATTTGTTAAATGTAGCGTAAACTATATAATAGATTTTGCAATTTAAAATCAATACAATGAACGAAAATTATTTTATTAAAAGTTAAGGTAGGTCGGACATATGTATGCTATGTATGTATGCAGTCATCTAATGTGAGCAAAATAAAGAAATAACAATGTATGTGAGTACACAAGCAGTGAGAAGAAACTCAATTAGCACGCGAGCAACGCGCGTAAGGAATCATCTTTCGCTCTTTTTCCACATACATGATATTAGGTAAGCAGACGGAGAAGCATATGCGTGTTTGCGCGAATCTTACAAATGTGTGCATATCTATGGACTCATCTGAGAATTGGCAACATTGCTTTGTCAATTCGATGCCAGCTTTTACATTTTGTATGTTACCTTAAATACCCCGTAGAAGTCAAAAGAATTATCAAGATTTTTAAAAAATATGTATCATTCATAACACAACATATTTCAATATTTTATCGTCGAATTAGAATTGAGGGTAAATTATTTATCGTTAAGATTTCCAACAGTTAAGGACAATGTTTTATTATTGCTCTAAAATCAGTGATTTGGTTTACGATCCGTGGGAATAGTACTTTTGAAGTATGAAGTATGATACTAGGCATGTGCCTTAATGGCTAAGGTCAATCGAAGGGCTTTTGTTCTTTGATTACAATTTGCAGTTACATTTTAATGTATTTGTATTTAAATTTAATATTTGTATATGAGCTTTACAATAGTGCTCTTTGTTACATTCTAATTTATTTATATATTATATGTGTTTGTGGGTGTTGAATGGATATGTTACTTCCCTATCCTTAAGAAACCTGTCCTCAGGCGTAAATTGTAGGAGTATTTACCATGGGCATATTATTCTCCGTCAAAAATATTTTTTATATGGTTAGTCTGTTCAATTCCATTATTTATTGCTTCTATTATGGTACGTGGTTGAGTTCACTGATTTGTACTTTATTTTTGGAAATGTCACTTATTTGTTGCTGTAACTCTTCTAGGTCTAATTACCAAATAAGTATTTGTGGATGGTTCCTATAAAATTAAGGAGAGCGCGTTTATTACGCTTTGCGATTCTGATACCGTTCATTTCTCTATTAATTTTTTCTATCAGGTAATGGATTTGTGGTAAATTTTTAAATGATTGGGCTTGTTTGATAAGTTCTTCGTAAGTGTTTTCGGTTATAGTTAACAGATAAGTAATGGCAGTCGTAGTTAATCGGCAAATCAATTAAGCCAGTTGGAAAAATTGGGTAACCGTTTTTGGCATGAATGGGGGTTACTTCTAGGTTTTGTGTACTAGCTGTCGATAGGAGGCATATCATGAATATTAGGTTCGGGAGTAGGCCTGGAATTATCCGTATTATATTAACTTATATTAATTTTCTTTTTTTTTTTTATACTTAGATTTATAATGTATTATTTTTCTACCTATATTTGTCTCTTCATAATCTATTTGTCTTATATTATCGGTTTTTTTGACTGGGTTAGTTGTTTTTGATCTAAATAGAGGGGATTATCTGTAGTTGGTGTTTACACTGAAATCTTGTCAATTTTCATTTAGTTTATCGATCTTGTCAACTCTGATTCTAAACAGATTTTAAGTGCGGTGCACATGAAGGCGGAGTATTAGTTGGCTTTGATTTCTAAGGTTTTACCCATGTCGTTGAATATGCTTAGAATAGCTCTTTTAGCTTCAAGCCAATCCCTACTATTTACTTCTATCAAGGAAGCGTATTTAGAATAAACATCAATGCATGATTGGAATTGTTTTTATAATGTTTATAATTCGTTTATAATGTTTTGAATGAGTCTTTGGTAATCGGGGTAATAATAAAGTTCTTTGAACTGAAGTGTGACTTTCTATACCAGGGTGAAATAGTTCTTTATGTGTTTTGAGAATGATTTCTTTGATTTGGATATAAGCATTTTGGTAAATTTGGAAGTCGCTTTCGTTAGTGCAAATATATTCTTTAATTAGATCTTTAGCAAGAGTGTCTGTCATTTCCTTATAACTGATTTTTATTCGAGTTCTATGAAAATATTTTATTATTAGAATTTCTGTTATTGGGATATAATTTTGATTATTTTCTTGTGCTGCATTGATATTACAGCAAGGGAAACTATATCGTAGAAATGAATTAGAATTAGAGATAGGGCATCGGCAACATGATTTTCTTTACCAGGTAAGTATTGGCTATTGTAGTCATATTCGTTTAGTTTTATTTTCCATCGTTGTAAGTTCATATTAGGATCTTTTATGTTGCTTAACCATACAAGTGGCCTATGATTGCTTAAAATGTCGAATTTTCTTTCGAATAGGTAAGACCTAATATATTTTTATGTCCATACTATGGCTAATAGTTCCATTTCTATTGTCGAATAGTTAACCTCGTGCTCGTTTAGAGTTCTGCTTGCGTAACAGATGGGTTTATGCTCTTGAGATAATACAACACCGACAGCTATATTACTCGCATGTATTTTTTAGTGAAAATTAATTTTTTTTAAGTTAGGGTATATTAAGATTGGATCTGACGTTATGCGAACTTTCAGTTTCTCAAAGGCGGACATGTAGTCATTATCTTAAATATTGATAGTTGCGCCTTTTCAGTCTGAGTGTCATGGGTTTTGCTATCTTTGCAAAATTGGGAATGAACTTACGGTAGAATCCGCAAAATCCGAGGAAAGATTTTATTCCTTTTGTGGTTTTAAGAATGGGAATATTGACAATTGCATTTATTTTATTTGGATTTGATTTTATACCTTCTGTAGTGATAATGTGACCGACATATTCTGTTTCTTTCTTCAGAAATTCACGTTTATCAAGCTGCAATTTTATATTAAATATTCTAAAAGATTTTTCATACAACGTTGAAAAGTAGCTGGTGCATTTTCAAACCAAAGGGCATACAAGTATATTCGTAATGTCCATGTTTTGTTGAATATGTTTTATATTCTGATTGTGGATCCATTTGGATTTGATGGAAACCTTTAGCTAGATCAATGGTTGTAAAATATTGACAACGTCCAAGCTTGTCTAATATTTCATCCATTATTGGAATAGGGAATTTGTCGTCAATGGTTATTTCATTGAGACTGCTATAGTCTATGACTAATCGAAATTTTGGTTTGCCCGAAGCATCGTTTTTCTTTGGGACAATCCAAATTGGAACACAATATGGGGATTTAGACTTCCTAATAATTTTTTGTTTTTATCATTTGATTTACTTGTTTGTTGACTTCTTGATCGAATGCTTAAGGATATATGTATGGTTTTATGTAGATAGGGTATTCGTGTTTTGTATGAATAGAATGTTTAATCGTAGTTGCTTGTACTGAATATCACCGTATTCGAGCAAAACTTGCGAAAGTTGTTGTAGATGTTTTAATCTAAATACATTCGATTCTTTTACTTCGTCATCTATGGCGTAATTAGAAGACAATTTGATTCAGAATCAATGAGAGCCGACTGGTAACCGCCTGATAGAATCCAGCAGTAGTCATACGACCTTGGCATAGCACGAACATCTGATATTCGAGAGTTTAACTGTTATTCATCAGCATAGTGTGCCGTATGACACTTTAAAATTGCTTTTCCATTCATTGGTGTATTATACGATTCTAGAAATGCGTCTGACTCGCCAACTACTTTGGTACGAATAGCTAGGGTCATCATGTAGGCGCTCCTCGCATTCTCCTACTAGGGCGATCCCAAAATGTAGGCTGAGCATTTTGAAATATTCGTTTTGGAATCGAATTACTGTTCTATTCTACTTGAGCTTGGAAATGCTTGGTATGGTACTATTTCAAATATTGGTGTTTTAATTATGTCTCTCGGAATTTGGGATATCAGCGTTCATGGAAATCTGCAGTAGAACT
>JAEIFG010000480.1:0-29129 GCA_018901795.1 Drosophila sp. st01m | reverse complement strand
AAAATAAAACTACTTTGGTTTTTTTTATTAAACCCTAACTCTGAATCTGTTTCTATATAAATACATATGTATATCAGTACACACGCACATTCACTTAGAAAAAGAAACAGAACGCTCAACAATCATTTCGATCATTGTTTCATTATCGTGATTAGATCGAATTGAACGCTCACTAACGAACACGCTCCAGGATGATCGCATAAGTCGAATGCTACACGACGCCAATTTCTCGAAATCAAAAACATCGTGACCGCTACTCGATCATGAACATAAAGAGACACGTGATTCGATCGAACTAGTTGCGACCGATCGATGATTTAATTGAATTGTTCGCACACATACTCGATCATACCCATTAATACATGATTTGGGTGTGCCCCTGTCACAAGATCACTTGATTTAGGTTCACAAACTGCCACACGATCGCTTTATGAGGGTCTTCATATCCCCCTTGACCCACACAATCTGACCTTTTTACCCCCTCCGGCACATTTCTTGACCAACTCTTTCCTTTTCACACACTTTTGACCCCTCAATATATCAAAATGATAACACATCCAATATGTGCTGAAACCCACATTTTTGTACTAATATCAGCATATTCCATGGGTAAAGGAAAAATTTACATATTTATATATGGCAAATATATTTGTTGTATCGCGTATTAAAGCATATGAGGTGGAATTGGGATTTAGAAAAAATTAATAGAACATTTGCAGAAAGTCAATATGGCAAATATTATGGATTTGATAGGGGTATAAAACAAACTTAAAAAAGAAAGCGATTGGTAAAACATTCGTTGCATAGATTGGGGAAACCCCCAATCAGAAAATTTGGGATTTGTTAGTTAGACTAATAAGAAAAAATAATAAAGAGGCCTTATTAGTAGGCGAAAACACGTGAAATTGTTCTTACGGTAGAGATAGTTATAATCAGCACACATAATACTATAAGGATCACACAAAGCCCAGTTAGTAGTGCAATGCATTTATAAAATAAATGTTAATTTAAAATATAATATATTATATTATATTCTGGGGATATATAAAAAATTAAAAAAGATAAATTAATTAATTGGTCTAACATTTGTTGCAAGGATTGGGTAAAACCCAGAAAAACCCAATCAGACCAAAGTAGAATTTGAGAAATATTAGTTAGTTAGATTAGTAAGATATTATAATATAGAGGCCTTAATAGTTTGTGAAGCACACTTCAAATTAATCGTACGGTACAGATTGTAATTTGTGTCAGCACACAAATTACGAAAAGGTTCATGCAAGGCCCAATTAGTGGTGCAATGCTGAAGATATAATGGGTTAAAGTTACGAGTAGGTCTAAAAGGTATGTTAAAAATTATTTCGTCCAACAAGCTAACTAGGCCTACTTGACCCTGTAGAAATTTATTTACGAGCAATACCTTTAGAACAATTCTACGATTTGAAAGAGAGGATGAAGACAACTTATTTTCTGAGTTCCAGCAAATATTAAGAATTGTTTTTTAACTGATTATATTCTAGCACGATGTATCTTATATTTTTATACTGAAACAGATTTCTCAAAATTCCTAACCGATTATTTGAAATCATCAGACCAAAAAAAGAAAACAAAAGTAATGAAATCCCACCTTTCAAAGAAAAATACAAAAATAAATGGAATGTTTTCTGGGGATATATAAAAAATTTAAAAAGATAAATTAATTAATTGGTCCAACATTTGTTGCAAGGATTGGGGAAAACCCAGAAAACCCCAATCCGACCAAGGTAGAATTTGAATTAATTAATCGGAGTCTACTAGAGTAAGAGGGAAAAGGGATTTCAGAGTTCCAGCTCAAGCCACGAAGAGCAAATATTAAGAATTGTTTTTAACTGATTATATTCTAGCACGATGTATCTTATATTTTTATACTGAAACAGATTTTTTAAAATTCCTAACCGATTATTTGAAATCATCAGACCAAAAAAAGAAAACAAAAGTAATGAAATCCCACCTTTCAAATAAAAATACAAAATACTTCAGTAATACTTAGTATGGTTATGGTTATGGAATGTTTTTGGTAATGAAGACTAACACTATTTCAACAAATTATTAGGGCCGGAAAGTACGAGTATTAAAAAAAATTACATGTATCGGGTATTTTGGGTAAAATAAAAGAATTATATGAAGGAATTATTAACGAGTCAGAAAAATTAGTGGAAGACGAAGTGGAATAAGTTGATAAAATCAGCAATCGGTTTTGAGAAAGAAGAGTCGTTAAATTGTTAGAAAACCGCATTAACTGATAAAGAGTTAAATTTGCTTTAGTGTTTGAATATTTAATATGTTCTAAAGTAGGGATCAAACAGACTCAAAGTGTCATAGAAAAAGGGGCTGCTACGTTCACGACAATCAGCTGCAAAAATTAGTTGATATGTGCACTATCTGCACTATCAAAACACTTGGGAACTCAAAATCTTTAGCGGTCCAGTAAATTACTACTAAATAACACAGAAGAGATATATAAAATTCAAATATTAATGAAAGAACAAATCGACAAATTTTAATTACTAACAATCATACACACATACAGCCTTAAAACTAATAATTATTAGAATAATAGCGATAAGTGCATGATATGAGGAAATTTAAAACAGGCAAACAGAGAATTAACATAGATTTCTAAGTAACAAAAACAACTAAATTATTAGAGGCCCCCGCAAAATGTTTATAAATGAACATATCTTTAGGCTGTTCTCGGAGTGCGCCACATGGATTGGAGTGTGCTAACAACAGTGAAAAATCAAGCCACTTGAAAAGGTCACAAAAGACTAGAATTACCACTTGGAGGTCAGGAATAGTTATTCAAATAAAGTTATCTAATAGGATAAGTAGAAAGTAGCCAACCACACTAAAACGATAATATTACAATAGATCAAATAGGACAATCAGGAGTCACCCACACTATATAACTTTAGTTTAATACATATATTAGTTCATAAAATCCCATAGGATAACATAAATAACATCCCATCAGCGATCCCGATTGAAGGCACCAACTCCACACAGTCGGTATATAAACTCTCATCATTTATTAAATGTTAACTTGCACCAGAATCAATAATTTAGGCACATGCCATAAGCGCGAGCCGTGTGATGTTGCGGTTTGAGCTTGTTTTTTTCTTTTCTTTATTTTTATCACTTTATGATTTTTTAATAATAACAATCCTTTTTGTGTGGCCTAATCTGCCACAATGATAACATTTAATCCCATTATTATTATTATTCACTTTTCTTTAAATGTGTTCATTTGTTTTGTTTGCCTTCGTCGTTCATATAGTGCATCCAAATTTATAGAAATCTGATGCGCCGTTATGTCACTTGCCACGAAGTTTAAGAACGGGTCACTAAGGTTCTCAATAATTGTACTTTTTGCACAACGTTCTGCCTTGCTTCACACATCATCCACCTCATTAGGCATTCGTCAATTTCGTCAATCACTTTTAGAACTTCTTCAGCTAATTAAGCCCTTATTCTGAACTTTTATATCGAGCACTTCTCGCCATCAAATGTCTGGATTATTCTCTTTAACTTTCCATTTTTAAACAAACACACACAGTTCAAACGAAAACAAAAATTCTAAGAATTGAAAAAAGTTTTTATTAGACTCAGCAATTATACTCAATTTCTATTAAGTATCTTATTAGGCGTGGACTGGGCCCATAACCAGTTGAAAATTCACGTATTTATTAATAAAACTCAACCGATTGATTTAATATTTTAAGATTTTTGTATTTAATTGTCCGCAACACCAACACCAAATAAACTTTATACAAGTTCGGAAACCGGAAAGCAAGTAAGGAAAAATATTACCGCAGTACTCAATATCGAAAATTCAAAAATAGTGTTGGTTAATGAGTTTAGAATTATTGTAGTGTTTTTTAAAATGTTTGGAGTTGTTCTAGTGTTTGTTAAAGTTGTTTTTGAATATTGAGTGGGACATTTTAACAGTGAAATTGTGGGATTTTTCGTAAAAATTTACAGGTAATATAAGCATTTATATAAGATACTAGTGGACCCGCTTTTCCGTCCTTGCTTTGCTCGGACGCAGATCCCCACTTGAAGTATCAAAAATATTTACATTAATAGGTTAAAATAAATATTATTATTTCAATTATTTCGTCATTTGCACACCACTAAAGAGGTAAAATGCATATTTTCATTTGTCGCCCTTTTTCAACCTAGTGGCGACATCTATTGTTAGTGGCGCTATCAAACAATAAGCCCGTAATTCTTAACGGATTGACAAATAGTACATAGATTTTAATAGTATTTTAATTATTCCTCATTTCCACACCACCAAAGAGGTAGAGGTTTCGGCACATTTTTTTTTATGGTATCCCCTATAGGTATAGTCCATAGTTATAGATTATTTTTGTAATATCATATTATACCCTACATTCTTGCTTTTGTGATCAGGTGCCAAAATTATTATTATTATTCGGAGCTAAACCAACTCTTGAACAGGCTACATAAAGCTGTCCCTGAGAAAAGCTTTCGTCTCTCAGGTCTAGCTCAGCAATTTTTAATGTTTGTCCTTGTGCCTTGTTTATTGTCATGGCAAAACAGACTTTAACAGGAAATTGAATCCTTTTAAATTGAAATGGTAGGTTGTTTGGTATAAGAGGTATTCTTGGTATAAAAACGACTTCCCCTTTACCACAGCCCGAAAATATTCTGGCTTCAACTAAATTTTTATGCAAAGCTTCTACTTGCAATCTTGTGCCATTGCATAACTTGAGTGGAGATACGTTTCTCAACAACATTATAGGTGCACCAACCTTTAAAGTTATGTTATGCTGCGGAAGACCTGGTGCTTTTTCAGAAATTCAATAGAATAATGAACAGCATCTTCATCATCAGTGACCTTATCGATAGATTTATATGTCATTTCCTCAGCATAAAACACATTTAAAATCAAATCATTAATAGAAACGGCTCTATCATTTCTTGGGGTTAAAATTGCTCGTTCACAAAACCAATCTATTGATTTATGGGAGATAAAATTTTATATTGCTCATCGGTGAGAGATTTTTCGTTATTATTTCCAATTGTTAATTGTTTTCATAACTAATTTCTCTAAGATATTCTTTATTTTGAATAGACTGATCCATTCTCTTTGGCACTTGATCCATTTGGAACTACCGGTAGAGTTTGACGAAAATTTCATGCCAAAAGAACTGTAATGCCTCCCATTAAAAGATCATTATCGCGTATATCTTTTAAAGTTCTATATAAGGCTTCATAACCGCCATGATGTGCAATAGTATACTCATCCCAAACAATGAGCTTGTAGTCCCTAAGTACTATTGCTGCATTTGACTGTTTGGAAATGGAACAGTGTGGATTTTCTAAGCGTGTTAAATCTAATGGAAGCTTATATGCCGAATGGGCTGTTCGACCAGCTGTTAGCAGTGTTGCAACAATTCCAGATGATGCAACAGCTAAAGCAATTTGACGGTTTCCTCTAAATTTTGCCAACAACAAATTGAGCAGAAATGTTTTTCCTGTACCACCAGGTGCATCTAAGAAAAATATTTTTACATTTGCAGCTTCAAAGCTGTCCAAAATTTTTTTATTTACTTTATATTGCTCATCGGTGAGAGATTTTTCGTTATTATTTACAATTGTTTCATTGTTTTCATAACTAATTTCTCTAAGATATTCTTTATTTTGAATAGACTGATCCATTCTCTTTGGATTGACTAATCCAAACTCTAATAAGGATTGGATTCCGAGTTGCAATACTATATCTTCAATTTGAAAAAGACAGTATGCAGTATACATAATTGCCGAATCTATTGGTATATTCTCATCCAATGCAAGCTCAATTTCATACAAAATATCTTCAGAGAGACCGTCTTTGTATTTTTCCCATAAATTTAGCGCATCACACAAAATACTAACATTGCGAAAAGTTCGCGCAATTTATTGGCCTTTGACACAGGACCGCTACTTCTAATGTGCGATCCCAGTGCTTGTCATCTTCTAGTAAGCCTAATGCTTTACAGGCCAACTGAAATGTGTCATATATAACACAATTCACAGTTTTAATATTTAAAAATAATGTTGGCCCACGAACTTCATGGAGTAAAAGTCTAAGATAATATCATTCACTATTTCTTGGGTGTACAGTATATACTCTTAAATTCAATAGGATAATGAACAGCATCTTCATCATCAGTGACCTTATCGATAGATTTATATGTCATTTCCTCATCATGAAACTCATTTAAAAGCAAATCATTTCTTGGGGTTAAAATTGCTCGTTCAAAAAACCAATCTAAGGATTTATGGGAGATATTGGTAATATCAGGAAATATTTGTGATGTTAGTTTCTGTATACATTTGAAAATAGTCCCTAAATGTGGAGGAATTGTAATTTTATCCTCAATTGTTGGATATGTTCCATTTCCTATATTCAGTAAAGTTTGAGCAAAACTGTAGCTGTTGTGTCGCTTCTTAAATGAACACGCAAATTTTTTGAAAGTTTTAACGTTTTGATAAGAGGCCACAAAAATGAAGATTTTAAACAGGCATTTATTTCATCGGCACTTGTTTTATTTGGAACTACCGGAAGAGTTTGACGAAAATCTCCTGCCTCCCATTAAAAGATCATTATCGTGTATATCTTTTAAAGTTCTATTTAAAGCTTCATAACCGCCTTTATGTGCCATAGTACACTCATCCCAAACAATGAGCTTGCGTGTCTAGTGCAGTGCAATAGCTAAAGCAATTTGACGCTTTCCTCTAATTTTTGCAAACAACAAATTGAGCAGAAATGTTTTTCCTGTACCACCAGGTGCATCTAAGAAAAATATTTCCCCATTTGCAGCTTCAATGATGTCCAAAATTTTTTGATATACTTTATATTGCTCATCGGTGAGAGATTTTTCGTTATTATTTACAATTATTTCATTGTTTTCATAACTAATTTCTCTAAGATATTCTTTATTTTGAATAGACTGATCCATTCTCTTTGGCTTGGGTAATCCAAACTCTATTAAGGATTGGATTCCGAGTTGCAATACTATATCTTCAATTTGAATAAGACACTTATTATATACAGTATCCATAATGGCCGAATCTATTGGTATATTGTCATCCAATGCAAGCTTAATTTCATACAAAATATCTTCAGAGAGACCGTCTTTGTATTTTTCCCATAAATTTAGCGCATCAGACATTTGACAAAATACTAACATTATTGCGAAAAGTTCGCGCAATTTATTTGGCCTTTGACACAGGACCGCTTCTTCTAATGTTCGATCCCAGTGCATGTCATCTTCTAGTAAGACTAAAGCTTTACAGGCCAACTGAAATGTGTCATATATAACACCATTTACACTTTTAATACTTCAAAATGATGTTGGCCCACGAACTTCATGGAGTAAAAGTCTTAAATAATAACATTCACTATTTCTAGGGTGTACAGTATATACTCTACCCAAAACGCTATCTTTTAAACTTCAGGAAAATTTGGAACATCAATACCTCGCTTTCTTCTTTGATATTTTTAATTTAGCCATACATAATAAGATGGCACTTCAACATACAGAGCTTCGCTCTTCTCCACAAAGTCTAGAAACATATTAAATACATCTGACGTGTGTTTCATTAATTTGGTTACACAATAATCTGTAAAGTGATCAACAAATATCTCGAAGTAATCATCTAATCATCTAAGGTAACTGGAGTAATTGGCCCACATACATCGGAATGTACTACAATTAGGAGTCTCTTGATGTGGCTTTTATCTTTAAATTCCATGCTTGTTTTCCCATTAAACAAGGTTTGCAAATTTATCCTGATACATCTAATAAAATTAACAATTTGTTGTCAACAAATAAATTCTTTTTTTTTTCTAACAATTTACCGTTACTTATATGGCCAAATCTCTGATGCCATAACCGATAATTATTTTTATGTGTTGCATCTACATTGTTCAACATACCTGAATTTTTAACTACCGTCAAACCATCTTTTAAAATGGTTACACCGCTCTTGTCAAATTGAATAGACATTCCGGCTTCTTGCAGATGCTTGTCTGATATCAAGTTATCAAGCGACCTTCTTGCATTGTGAAGTTGCACAATACTACGTTTGGTGGCGTAGATAAATTTGACTTGCTTGGACCCAGCGATACCGATTGAAGGCACCAACTCCACACAACTCTCATCATTTATTAAATGTTAACTCGCACCAGAATCAATAATTTAGGCACATGCCATAAGCGCGAGCCGTGTGATGTTGCGGTTTGAGCTTGTTTTTTCTTTTCTTTATTTTTATCACTTTATGATTTTTTAATAATAACAACCCTTTTTTTGTGTGGCCTAATCTGCCACAATGATAACATTTAATCCTATTATTATTATTATTCACTTTTCTTTTAAATGTGTTCATTTGTTTTGTTTGCCTTCGTCGTTCATATAGTGCATCCAAATTTATAGAAATCTGATGCGCCGTTATGTCACTTGCCACGAAGTTTAAGAACGGGTCACTAAGGTTCTCAATAATTGTACTTTTTGCACAACGTTCTGCCTTGCTTCACATATCATCCACCTCATTAGGCATTCGTCAATTTCGTCAATCACTTTTAGAACTTCTTCAGCTAATTAAGCCCTTATTCTGAACTTTTATCTTGAGCATTTCTCGCCAACAAATGGCTGGATTATTCTCTTTAACTTTCCATTTTTAAACAAACACACACAGTTCAAACGAAAACAAAAATTCTAAGAATTGAAAAAGTTTTTTTTTTAGACTCAGCAATTATACTCAATTTCTATTAAGTATCTTATTAGGCATGAACTGGGCCCATAAGCTGTTGAAAATTCATGTATTTATTAATAAAACTCAACCGATTGATTTAATATTTTAAGATTTTTGTATTTAATTGTCTGCAACACCAACACCACATAAACTTTATACAAGTTCGGAAACCGGAAAGCAAGTAAGGAAAAATATTACCGCAGTACTCAATATCGAAAATTCAAAAATAGTGTTGGTTAATATGTATGGAGTTGTTCTAGTGTTTGTTAAAGTTGTTTTTGAATATTGAGTGGGGTATTTTAACAGTGAAAATGTGGGATTTTTCGTAAAAATTTACAGGTAATATAAGCATTTATATAAGATACTAGTGGACCCGCTTTTCCGTCCTTGCTTTGCTCGGACGCAGATCCCAACTTAAAGTATCAAAAATATTTATATTAATAGGTTAAAATAAATATTATTATTTCAATTATTTAGTCATTTGCACACCACTAAAGAGGTAAAATGCATATTTTCATTTGTCGCCCTTTTTCCAACCTAGTGGCGACATCTATTGTTAGCGTCATCAAACAATAAGCCCGTAATTCTCAACGGATTGACAAATAGTACATAGATTTTGTAATAGTATTTTAATTATTCCTCATTTCGACACCACCAAAGAGGTAGAGGTTTCGGCACATTTTTTTTATGGTATCCCCTTTAGGTATAGTCCATAGTTATAGATTATTGTTGTAATATCTTATTATACACTACATTCTTGCTTTTATGATCAGGTTGAACAGGCAACATAAAGCTGTCCATGAGAAAAGCTTTCGTCTCTCAGGTCTAGCCCAGCCATTTTTAATGTTTGTCCTTGTGCCTTGTTTATTGTCATGGCAAAACAGACTTTAAAAGGAAATTGAATCCTTTTAAAATTGAAATGGTATGTTGTTTGGTATAAGAGGTATTCTTGGTATAAAAACGACTTCTCCTTTACCACAGCCCGAAAATATTATGGCTTCAACTAAATTTTTATGCAAAGCTTTTACCTTGCAATCTTGTGTCATTGCATAACTTGGGTGGAGATACGTTTCTCAACAACATTATAGGTGCACCAACTTTTAAAGTTATGTTATGCTGCGGAGCTTGTGCTGGTGCTTTTTCAGAAATTCAATAGGATAATGAACAGCATATTCATCATCAGTGACCTTATCGATAGATTTATATGTCATTTCCTCAGCATAAAACACATTTAAAAGAAAAATCATTAATAGAAACGGCTCTATCATTTCTTGGGGTTAAAATTGCTCGTTCACAAAACCAATCTAATGATTTATGGGAGATATTGGTAATATCAGGAAATATTTGTGATGTAAGTTCCTGTATAACACTTGACAATAGTCCCTAAATAAATTTTTTATTTACTTTATATTGCTCATCGGTGAGGGATTTTCGTTATTATTTACAATTGTTTCATTGTTTTCATAACTAATTTTCTAAGATATTCTTTATTTTGAATAGACTAATGCATTCTCTTTTTTGATTGACTAATCCAATCGACTAACCTGATAACTAGGATTGGATTCCGAGTTGCAATACTATATCTTCAATTTGAAAAAGACACTTATTATATACAATAATTGCCGAATCTATTGGTATATTCCAATGCAAGCTCAATTTCATACAAAATATCTTCAGAGAGACCGTCTTTGTATTTTTCCCATAAATTTAGCGCATCAGACATTTCTTAGGTGTACAGTATATACTCTACCCAAAACGCTATTTTTTTAAACTTCAGGAAAATTTGGAACATCAAGACCTCGCTTTCTTCTTTGAAATTTTTAATTTTGCCCATACATAATAAGATGGCACTTAAACATACAGAAGTGTTTTAGCAAAGGTGTCAATTGTGCACAGATGAAAGAAAGCTTTTAATGTTGTGTGAGGTGGATTGATTAACTTTTCAGCTAACCGACTTGCATTATTTGGATTAAAGTAGACACGTTGGCCATTTTCCAAATGTACAGTTAAATGAGTAATGGATGGAAATCTGTCATGTATGGGAAATGCTAGAATTCTCCAGACAGCTTTAGCACTGCTATTATAACGATCACTTTCATAAATCTGAACTTCATTTTTTGATTTTCAACAGCAAATTAAGCTTGGTCAATACCCTTATTAACGTACTTGCAAATAGCTATCATCAGGTTATCTGCGCCGATATAATGGATATCCATTTACATCTGTAACTGTTTATTTTAGAAAATTGCGAGGAAATTTTTTCAAACATTTTCAAACATACATGGAGATTGTGGGTTCATTACACCGCAAGGTCCATGTATCATATTTGCCTTTACAATATTATGTAGCAATGGATCGTTTTTAGGATCCGGAATTTCTGCACATATAATACTTTCGATTTTTTTCGGCCTTAATCGAGGTTTCTAGCCAAAGAAGTATGGGAGGTACATGGGGAAGGCCACGTTTTTGCCATTCTATCGAGTACATGAAACATTTTGTACCAAAAATAGCATCATTATTAAGCAAAGTCATTAAAACTTTGACTTTCAAATGAAGCACTCGGGCTATAATGTCATGCCGATCACTTGACTTTTGATCTTTAAATAATTCATTTGTAATATCTTCCCAATTAGGATTGCACATAAACGTAATGAAAAGATCTGGACGACCGTAATTTCTGACATATGTCATTGCGTCTTGAGTTTTTTCATGCATATATCGTGCAGATCCAGTGAAAGTAGATGGTAAAATACCATTTCACCAATCTGGGCAATATTTACATATTGTTTTCCGATAGCATTCTGCAGGTGTATATAGCTATCCGCTTTTAACTTTGCCTGATTGTGACGAATATAATTTAGTCTTTCTGTTTCAATTTTGGCATACATATCAACCAAAAATTGACTGAACAACGAACGGCAATAAACCAAATGATTCGTTTCAGTTTGCCGAATCATTATTCTATAACCATAGAAGCTTAAAGCCGATACAGGTCTTAGAAAGATTTTTTTTGTCAGTGGATCACATTGAGAAATGTTAGGTCTATAACCATCTTCTCCGTAAGAAAATAGTAAAGGGTATTGTAAAATCCTTAATATAAGAATTAGTATTATGCAACATAATTTGTAATTCTTTGACTAACTCTATTTTGGAACCTGTTTGGATTTTACACCTTAAATGTGCTTCTTTCTCATCTTCGCCAACAAAATATATTTGAAGGAATTGACCTTCTTTTTGAGGACCCGGACAAAGACTACCAACAATATGATAAACCTGTCCATTAACCTTCAATGTTGGCATGTAACCATCTTTAATAATTTTTGTATTTCCAAATGATGTCATTTGAAAACAATTGTTGTACTTTCTAATATTATTGATGAAATGGGCATGGCTTTGATGACCGCCCATTATAAGGCCTTTTAGAGGCTCAGGTAAAGCTTTAAAGGCGGGCAATTGGACTTTTCCGTCTTTACAACATATCCCTTTGGGTTCTGCTTTCCATTTTAATGCATTGCAATGTATGCATTTTTTATCCATTTTACCGATTGCTATTACTTTATCGGTTGAATACTCAGTTTGTGGGTCATAATTAAAGGGAAGAATAAGCTTTAACTTTCCAAGGTCGCAAACGTCTTGTGGATCGAGACGTTGGATTCTTAGAATAATATTTAGCTACAGCAACTTGATTCACTTCAGGATCATAACATTCTAACTCTCTCTGTGTTCAGTTGTGTTTTTCCGAGAGTTCAATCGTTTATGTCCTATTAGAAAATAATTTAAAAGTTAATTTGTGAATTTGTGCTACTTTTGGTGCTTGATATTCTTTATGATTTATTTTTAGTATTCATATAGAGACGTATTTTAGCAATTTCAACAAAATCGTCTGATTTTCTATTTCTTTTTGTTGATTTTGTGTTTCTATCATTCCATCAGCTGCTAAGTGCATTGTTTTTGTCTGAGCATTTAACATTCTGTTAACTTGCTCTGTGAGTCTCTGTGATCTTGGCTCTGCTTTTGTTACAAGCTAGCAGTCTGCAAGCGTACCGTTATCTTGCTCCCTTTGTATCTTTGTGTCGCTTTGTGTTTACTTTCTGCAATTAAGTGGCGGTTCGTAACCAAATCATTCCCTTTGTTGATCTTCTTTCTTGCTTTCGATTTGCATTCTTTATATTCGACTTGTAATTTCTTTGTATTCGGACTTGTAAATACCCTTTGTATTACATATTGCCAGATGCTGATATTTCGGTAGATAAATTTAACTTTAACTATCATAGAGAAATCTCCCCTTTAATAATATCGTGCTTGGAAGATGTTTTTGCTAATATTTGTCAGCAAAACTTTTGGCCAGAATATGTCCCTTGGTGTTGGCTCCGCTCTACCTATCATTTCCGCTAACGTAGTTCCAAATGACTGATTTCTACTATCTCGGTAGCTTACAAAAATGTAAGAGTAAGTTATCTAGTAAGTTATCTAGCTTATTTCTTAACAGGCATTCCTTTGACTTCGTTGTTATCTGCTTTACTGAGACCTGGCTTAAGCCTGTAATATCTGATTTTTCAAATCTTTCTTCCAATTATACTATACATAGGTGTGATCGTTTAATTCGAAAAGGTGGTGGTGTACTAATGGCTGTTGACACCAATCTTTCCTCGAAACCAATACCAATCCCATTTGATTCCGACATTGAGTTCATTTGTGTGAAAGTATCTTTCAATAAATTTTCCATCGTTTTTACATGCTCATACATTTCACCAGCTTCTGATGAGACAGTTTACGATACTCATCTTAACAAAATCAAACATATATCTTCTTTAGTCTCTGACACTGACTTGCTTTTTGTCATTGGTGATTTTAATCTGTCCGATGTTAAATGGTTTGCCTCCAATGACTCGAATTTACTTATACCTGATAATTCCAATTGTTTTATTGATGGTCTCTTAGAGCTTTCTTTGGTCCAAATAAATCCTGTTTGCAACTCTATTAACTGGACTCTTGACTTGCTATTTGTATTGGACCCCAACATTACCACCGTATTCAGGATTGACCCATTTCTCTCTCGCAACCAGAAGTGGATCTGCAGCAAACAAAAACAAAATCTAATTCGAAAGCTCAATCAACCAATGCCAATATTAGCCAACAATTGATTCCTCCATGCAACTGCGAAATTCTTAATATCACGCCTGTCGTTCCGATAGCCAATCCGTTGACTACCGTGCCGCCTCGTCGTGTCAAAGCTCCTCCAAGGCATTCCTCCTCCGAAACCTAAAGATTAGTCCTCTTACGATGTTAAGGCTCCTTAACATATTCCCAGATGCTGATATTTCAGTGGATAAATTTAACTTTAACTATCATAGAGAAATTTCCTCTTTCAAAATATCGTGCTCGGAAGATGTTTTTACTGATATTTGTCTGCAAAGATTTAGACCTCAACATGTCTTTGTGGCGAGTACAAAGGAAATGTAAATGGAAAGAAAGATCGGATCCCCAATCCTTGGTGTTGGCTCCTCCCTACCTATAATTTCCTCAAAAGTAGTTCGAAAAAACTAATTTCTTCTATCTCTGTAGATTACCAAAATGTTAAAGGTCTAAATAGTAGATTATCTAGCTTATTTCTTAACAGTCATTCCTTTGACTTTGATGTTAACTGCTTTACTGAGATCTGGCTCAAGCCTGTCATATCTGATTTTTCAATTCTCCTTGCAATTACACAATATATAGGTGTGACCCTTAAATTCGAAAAGGTGGTGGTGTACTGGTGGTTGTTGACGCCAATCTCTCCTCGAAACCAATACTAATCCCATTTGATTCCGACATTGAGTTCATTTGTGTGAAAATATCTTTCAATAAATTTTCTATCGTTTTTACATGCTCATACATTTCACCAGCTTCTGATGAGACAGTTTACGATACTCATCTTAACGAAATCAAACATATATCTTCTTTAGTCTCTGACACTGACTTGCTTTTTGTCATTGGTGATTTTAATCTGTCCGATGTTAAATGGTTTGCCTCCAATGACTCGAATTTACTTATACCTGATAATTCCAATTGTTTTATTGATGGTCTCTTAGAGCTTTCTTTGGTCCAAATAAATCCTGTTTGCAACTCTATTAACAGGGCCTCTTGACTTGCTATTTGTATTGGACCCCAACATTACCACCGTATTCAGGATTAACCCATTTCTCTCTCACAACCAGAAGTGGATCTGCAGCAAACAAAAACAAAATCTAATTCGAAAGCTCAATCAACCAATGCCAATATTAGCCAACAATTGATTCCTCCATGCAACTGCGAAATTCTTAATGTCACGCCTGTCGTTCCGATAGCCAATCCGTTGACTACCGTGCCGCCTCGTCTGTCAAAGCCCCTCCAAGGCATTCCTCCTTCGAAGCCTAAAGATTAGTCCTCTTACGATGTTAAGGCTCCATAATATTCCCAGATGCTGATATTTCAGTGGATAAATTTAACTTTAACTATCATAGAGAAATTTCCTCTTTCAAAATATCGTGCTCGGAAGATGTTTTTACTGATATTTGTCTGCAAAGATTTTGTCCTCAACATGTCTTTGTGGCCGAGTACAAAGGAAATGTAAATGGAAAGAAAGATCGGATCCCTATCCTTGGTGTTGGCTCCTACCTACCTATAATTTCCTTAAACGTAGTTCGAAAAAACTAATTTCTTCTATCTCTGTAGAATACCAAAATGTTAAAGGTCTAAATAGTAGATTATCTAGCTTTTTTTCTTAACAGTCATTCCTTTGACTTTGATGTTAACTGCTTTACTGAGATCTGGCTCAACCCTGTCATATCTGATTTTTCAATTCTTCTTGCAATTACACAATATATAGGTGTGACCCTTAAATTCGAAAAGGTGGTGGTGTACTGGTGGTTGTTGACGCCAATCTCTCCTCGAAACCATTACTAATCCCATTTGATTCCGACATTGAGTTCATTTGTGTGAAAATATCTTTCAATAAATTTTCCATCGTTTTTACATGCTCATACATTTCACCAGCTTCTGATGAGACAGTTTACGATACTCATCTTTACGCTATCAAACATATATCTTCTTTAGTTTCTGACACTGACTTGCTTTTTTGTCATGGGTGATTTGAATCTGTCCGATGTTAAATTGGTTTGCCTCCAATGATTGAATTTACTTATACCTGATGATTTCAATAGTTTTTTTGATGGTCTCTTAGAGCTTTCTTTAGTTCAAATCAATCCTGTTTGCAATTCTATTAACAGGACTCTTGACCTGCTATTTGTATTGGACCCCAACAATACCATTGTTTCTAGGATTAACCCTTTGGTTATGCCGGTAGACCCATACCATCCATCTCTTAATACATGTGTTATTTTACCTATGGGCCCTGATGAATTATCATCTGATACCACTGCGCGTAGAAGGTGTTTTAAAAAATCAGATTTCCATAAGCTAAATAATATGATTTCGAGTATGGATTTGTCACAATTATACGCATATTCTGATTTGGATATCGCCATTGAGCTTTTTTATTTAACTCTTAATTCATTATTTGATATCTGCGATCCGCTTGTATTAGTTCTGCTAAACCTCCTTGGTTCTCTAGAGAATTATCACAGTTAAAAAATGCTAAATCTAAGCAATTCAAAAAAATATAAAAATTTGGGAAGTCCTTATGATTTCTCCCGATATTTAGTTACCAATTTTAATTTTTTTGGTACGTAATTCTCAGTGCTAGGTCAGATTGTTGGCATAAACATTGCAACAAATGTAACAATGTGTTTCCGCTTTGTTACACTGTATTCAAGTACAGTGAATATTCGATATGTGCGCATACCACACAAAAACATTATCATATGGCTCTTTGCTGATTTCCATTAAAAATTTAAAAATATGTCGGGTTTGTGTGGGCATCCGGATCATCCGCTTCTGTGTTCCGACCGTGGTTGGCACATTTTCTAGGCAGCGGCATCGTGCAACGTCTTCGTACTTGTTTCTCAATTGTAACTGCTCGTTTCTTTTCACCATCAAGTATTGCTATGTTCCCCTTTATACATAAGCAACCGAATTCGCTACGAGACAAACATTTGTCTCCCACTAACGCACGGCCGCACCAAGACTATGTAGAACAGAACAAAATCTGTTGAACTCGCAGTAACGGAACCCAGAAGGCAGCGATCAAAAGGAATAACACAAAAACCAAGAAGCTGCTCGAGAACAAATTACTTTATTAGATACTAGTGGGTCCGCTTTTGCGTCCTTGCTTTGCTCGGACGCAGATCCCCACTTAAAGTATCAGAAATATTATTATTTAAATTATTTCGTCATTTGCAGACCACTAAACAGGTGGCGTCATCTATTGTTAGTGGCGCATTCTAACAATAAGCCCGTAATTTTTTACGGATTGACAAATAGTACATAGATTTTACGAACATGCATTTTTAATTCGAGTTAATAAATATATTTTATTTTCAAAATTAAAATGCAGGTGAAAATTTAAAAAGAGCTTCTGATTATATTTTATATTAGTGAGCAAATAGCCCACAGACAGTTCATTTCATACAACCAAAAGTGTCCAAGAAAATGCCTACTACTTTGAAATACCCTATATGCCTTAAACGTTATTTCCTTCAATATTTTTGAATATTGTATGACAAAGAACGCAATATAAGTCACTTCTTCGTTCACATGAACAAAACAACATCTTGCTCGCACTACGCACATGCAAAAGCGAAAACACAAAAACAAATGTCATAGCTCTCTTTGCAGTCGAGTCTAACTGTTGTTCTCTGGCTCTCTAAAATTGTGTATGTACACACGCATTGAACGTTTCAATGCGTGCTTAGCGAGCGTGCATTTAATGCAATTTAATTAAATGTTTTTTGTTTTTTTTAATAGGTTGCAGGTGGAATTAAAGAATAAAAATACCCATACGAATCTGGAAAAAATTATTCTGATTTTTTAAAAAAAACTTCAAGTCTCTAGGACTTGTGGTTTGGCCATGGCTGTGATATATCAGTCAGTCAGTCAGTGAGAACAAAGCATTTTATATATATAGATTTAATATTAATTTTATAAAAATTGTTTTATTTATTATTATTAAAATTTAAATTTTTGTAATGTAAATATAAATTTTAAATGTCGGCTGCTTATAGCCTGACAATAAATAAAATAAATAAAAAAAAAAAAATATTTAGCTACTGCAACTTGGTGCACTTCAGAATTGCTGGCCTGATATTTAGCTACTGCAGTTCTGATTAGTGCACTTCAGGATTACTGCCCTGATATTTAGCTACTGCAGCTTGGTGCACTTCAGGATTGCTGGCCTGATATTTAGCTACTGCAGCTTGGTGCACTTCAGGATTACTGCCCTGATATTTTGCTACTGCAGCTTGGTGCACTTCAGGATTGCTGGCCTGATATTTTGCTACTGCAGCTTGGTGCACTTCAGGATTTCTGGCCTGATATTTGCTGCTGCAGTTCGGTATTTTTCTGGATGCATTATCCGGTATTTGGCTTGTGCATCTTTTATTTTTTTATTCTTTGATGATTTTTGCGATTGAGATGCATTCTCAGACGCTTCATTTTCCATCGTTTCAAATGGAATATAAACATCATAATGACCGATGGAAAGATTACCAGAGAAGCGCAGTCTCTTTAATGGATTTCCTTCGGTTCCAAATTTTGCTAAAAGTTTTCCATGTTGGAAAACTTCAATACAAATTTGGTATATTTCGGCAGCTGCGCGCAATTCAGCAGCCGGCCGTATGTAGTCGACTGTAACATTTCAATCTCTCATACTCAATTGGATTATTAAATATATTTCCGTTAAAACTTGAGGTAAATAATTGAAAATTATGCCAGTTAGCAACAACATGATCAACTATTTCCTTACGTATGATATCAAAAAATTTTGGGTACCATTTTAAACATACGAAAGTGCTATAAAGAGGCAAGCTCCGTCTCCAATTATAGGAATGACAGAGTAAAGCTTTATTTCGCCATCTATGGTTAATTCATCTGAGCCCATGATTACTATTACTATTTGTCTATATATTCGAAATTTTTTTCGACAATAAAAAAAACAAAAACACTACCTGGCAAATTTCTTTGAAAATAATTCTTAATTAATTGTTTTATTCTATCTATATATGATAGACAAAATAACTCGGGCGTAAATAAAAATAATTTGTCTATATATTCCTGTAGCCTCAGATCAACAAACCGCAATATGTGTTACGTGCTACCGCAATATTACGTCAAAATCGATCTGGCACTCTCGTAGCATGCAGAGCAATGCTTGACTCCTGCTCGCAAGTCAATCTTGTCACCTCTCGATTCGTGAGTCAGCTGCAACTTCCCATTCATCATTCGCCTATTGCAGTCTCAGGGATATGTGAATCATCGCACACATCACAAAAAGCAGTGGACATTGTTGCACACTCACGCAACCAAACATATAGCACAACATTCGCAGCAGTCATCATGCCTTCAATAACCGATTATCAACCAAACTTCGATTTGAGTTCTTCCGGCTGGAATATACCTAAGAATCTATTTCTAGCAGACCCATTATTCTATATAAGCCAGCGCATTGATCTTCTTATTGGAGCTGAGTCGTTCTACGATTTGCTTTGCGTTGGTCAAGTTCGATTAGCCAAACACATGCCTATTTTGCAGAAAACAAAACTAGGCTGGATCGCTTCTGGAGGCATTACATTGTCGCAGGCAAATAAGTCTACTACCAAACTAATAAAACCATCCAAATCAATAACGATTGTGGATCTTCAGTAATCGCAACGGAAGAGGACATCCTATGTGAGCAGTTATTTTTGGATAATTACTCTCGCCTCGAATCAGGACAATATTCAGTTCACCTTCCTGCCAAATTTAGCTTTGATCTGCTTGGAGACTCCTATAGTCGAGCGCTTCGTCGATTCAAATCATTGGAAAGTAAACTTTCCAGAAACCCAATGATGAAATCCCAATACGCAGCATTTGTAAAGGAATACATTGATTTAGGGCACATGTCATTGTCCAGCCAACAGTCATCGTTTCCTCGATTCTTCTTGCCTCACCATTGCGTTCAGAAATTAGATAGCTCAACTACAAAGCTCAGAGTGGTCTTCGATGGATCTGCCAAATCAACATCTGGGTACTCATTAAATGACTTACTTTTCGCCGGACCCTCAACTCAACCTACTATCTTCTGCACTCTTCTCCGCTTTCGATTTCATAAAATTGCATTATGTGGAGACATCTGTAAGATGTATCGCTGTGTTCGAGTAACGCACCCAGACCAACACTTACAATGCATCTTATGACGCGCAACAACCCGCATGAGGACATAAAGGTCTATACACTTGACACCGTTACTTACGGTACAAAGCCTGCAGCCTTTTTTAGCAATTCGTGCTATGCAGCAGCTCTCATACGACGACAAAAATGAATTTCCTTTGGGCCCTCAAATAATTCGCAGGGATTTCTATGTTTATGATCTGATCTCTGGAGGTGATTCTATCGAAGAAGTCACACAAATACGGCAAGAAGTCAAAGCCCTTTTAAAAGGGGTCAGTTTCCAATCAGGAAATGGTGTTCCAAGGAACCAGCTGCTTTAGATGGCGAAACAGAATCCGATCGAGAGAAAACATTTAGATTTCATGACGGAACAGATTTACAGTTATTCAAACAGCAACGACCAATCTTGTCAACCACCCCCTACTGCCATCATAATCAGGCTGAAGATCTTTTTGCAAATTTTATGGAAGAATAAACTTGACTGGGATGAATCGCTACCGCAGTCTCTGCAAACCTTATGGTTGGAACACATGGAGCAGATTTCAGCATTTAGCCATCTAAAATTTCCACGCTTCGTCAAACAACACAACTCATCGCTGGAAATACATGCCTTTTGCGATGCAAGTCTAGCCGCATATGGAGCTTGCATCTACATTCGATCTGAAGCGCATGGCATAGTCTCAACACAAATACTTTGCTCCAAGTCCAGAGTCTCACCATTAAAAACTCTGACAATACCAAAATTGGAACTATGCGCAGCACACTTACTATCAGAGCTCGTTTCAAATGTAGTTAAATCAACCTCTCTTACTTGCCCAATCTTTTGCTGGTCTGACTCAACCATCACACTGTCTTGGATTCGCCATGCTCCATCTGATTTCAATATTTTTGTATCCAACAGAATCGCGCAGATACAGGACCAAACAAAGAACATGACATGGCGACATATTCCGACGCGTCTAAATCCGGCTGATATATTGTCAAGAGGATGCACTCCACTTGAGCTGCTGGAATCTAAACTATGGCGAGAAGGGCCTTCGTTCCTTCGTCTGGACATATCATGCTGGCCAGCTCAAGTACCTTCGTTACTAGAGTTGCCGGAACGTCGTCATCGCGTCTTACTCACATCTCAGGATCAAGACATCTCCTATAGCTGCAAATACCAAAACTCGTTTGGTAAGATGCAGAGAGTCTTCGGATACATCTACAGATTCCTGCTATCGAAGTCCAAGGATCATATCCGCAAGGGTCCACTCACAGTCAGTGACATCAAAGGCGGCACGTATCTACTTATGCGAGGGATTCAGATAAGATGTTTCTCTGAAGAATATAAAGCACTTCAAAAAGGGAAGCCAGTATCATCAAAGAGCAAGCTATTCTCATTAAATCCCTTTATCGATGATACAGGATTGCTACGCGTAGGTACGTCTTCAAAACTCGCTGCTGGATTACGACGCAAGACATCCAATTCTATTGCCCAAGCATCATCCAGTCACAAGCGCAATCATCACTCATTTTCATGCCAAATTCCTACATGCAGGACCACAGAGCCTGCTAGCTGCGTTGCGACAAAAATTCTGGCCAATTGGAGGACGGAAAACGATAGCTGCAACACTAAACAAGTGTATTCGATGCTATCGCTTGAAACCCATCATCTTTGAGCACATCATGGCTCCCTTGCCGGCCAGCCGTGTTCAACCATGTCGACCCTTTACAACAACCGGTATTGACTTTTGCGGCCCCTTCTACTCAAAATCAGAGGTCAGAAATCGCGCACCATCGAAATGCTATATCGCCATTTTCGTTTGTTTCGCTACAAAGGCTACTCATTTAGAAGTGGTCGAAGATTTATCTACAAAATTATTGGAAGAGATTCATCAGCTCCCGAGGGAAACCAACCACAATATGGTCATATAACGCTACAAACTTCGTTGGAGCCAAGAACGAGCTTAAGGAGTTAAGGGAGCTATTTCTTTCTGATCCAGCTAACATTGAGCTTTATTCAGCACTTACCACGAACGGCATAACGTGGCAGTTCATCCCACCTCGTTCACCTCATTTTGGAGGCTTATGGGAGGCAGCCGTTAAAGCAGCAAAATTCCACTTCTACCGTGTAGTCGGCAAAACAACTCTAACATTTCATGAGCTTAGAACGCTAGTTTGTGAAATATCAGCCATGCTTAATTCTCGCCCCTTATACCCCATTTCAGAAAGCCCAGATGACTTGGATATTCTTACTCCCGGCCATTTTCTCATTGGTGGATCGTTTGCAACCATCGAGGAACCAGACGTAACACACCTCAACATCGATCGGCTAAGTCGCTGGCAACGAGTCTGTCAAATGCAACAGGCTTTCTGGCGGAAGTGGAGCGCATCGTACCTTGCGCTACTACAAGAACGCACCAAATGGCGAGCTTCAAAGGCAAACTTATCTCCAAACAGTGTCGTTATTCTGAAGGATGACAATTTGCCTCCATTGCAGTGGCGCATGGGCCGAGTTGAAAAAACAATTCTTGGAGACGACGGTGTGGCTCGTGTCGCAGTCATACGAACGGCAAATGGGATTGTCAAGCGGGCTATTGGCAAATTGGCTGTTCTGCCCCTTGAAACCACATCAACTGTCAGCGTGCCTCTTCCAGCGGGGGGAGCATGTCGGGAGCAGCAGCAGCAACATTAAATATCATCATTAAATAATTCAAAATATAACGTAACGTTAACACAATCAGCTGTTTTGTTTGCATTGCTTCACATTGTACTCTGTTAATAATTATCTACATATTTATCTTATTGCATTGTACTCTGTCCCTACATTCACCACACATATGTATGTAGGGATACGCAAGCGCATCGTCTGCATGTGATTGTCGCACTTGCAGTCAGTTGTCTTCTCGTCATCAATCAATCGTCATCGTCATCAAATAAAGTTATACAGGTGGCATAAACTAATGCCCTTCCTCAAAACAAGGGTATAAAACAAACTTGGGATATTATAAGATGTAATTTAATTTTAATTTAATTTTATTTATTTAATGACGTTAAAAAATTAATTATGTAGAATATCTCCAATTAAAAAAGAAAGCGATTGGTACAACACTTGTTGCATAGATTGGGGAAAACCCCAATCAGACCACCACAAAATTAGGGATTTGTTAGTTTGTTAGACCTATAAAAAAAAATAATATATATAATATAATAATAATATAATTATAATATATATAATATAATAATAATAAAAAAAATAAATAAATTAATTTTTCGGAACAGATTGTTATAGTCAGCACACAAAATACAAAAATGTGTCAGGACAAAACCAATTAGTATTGCAATGCAGACGATACAATGGATTTAAGTTACGAGTCAATCTAAAAGGTATGTTAAAAGCTATTTCGTCAAACAAACTTGACCCCGTAGTAATTTATTTTTTTTATTTATTTATTTTTTTTTATTTATTTATTTATTTTTTTGTCTGACTATTAGCAGCCGGACAATTAAAATTTATATTTACATTAAAAAAATAAAATGTATTATTATTAAGTAAAACTATTTTTATAAAATAAATATTAATTTCAAATATAAAATACTATATTATATTCTGGGAGTATATAAAAAATTAAAAAAGAAAAACCGATTAGTCCAATATTTGTTGCAAGTTTTGGGGAAAACCCAGAAAACCCAATCAGACCAAGGTAGAATTAGAGAAATAATTAGTTAGTTAGATTAATAAGATGTATAGAACACTGATCACCGAAAAGTAACACAATTGCACATACATTGGACGGCGTACGCGTCATGCACGCACAGTGCAGAATATTCGAAACAGCAAAACGCAATTGGAACGAATAGCAGTTAATGAAAGGAGGCGTGTCGCAATATTAACTTGAATCGTGCTGCATTTGAATATGATTTCGCAATTGCCTACAAAGATCTTCGCTGCGTTCTTATAGGTTCATTATCTGTCCTATGTCAGCATTACAATGCACTGAAGTTTCAATTGGAATCACAGGGCCTATGCTGCGTCTGCGACTGAGCGTCTCAATTTCATTCGATTCAATCAGTCGAAGTTACGATCAGACGAGTACATCCCCTTGCGTGACGCAATCGCTACTGATGAACATGTGGCCAACATCGGATGTTTGACCATTCTCTCAGCTACTTATGTAGGAAGTCCGCGTCATATGCATGAGTACGCTCAAGATGCGATGACATACGTGCGGAATTACGGATGCCCGGATTTATTCATCACATTCATCATTACAAATCTGTTGCATGCCAGACAAACATCCAGCGATCGACATGACATCACTGCACGGATACTTATGGATTACATTGTTAATCAGAAGGTTGTTGGCGAACTGCGTTGTTGGATTTACTCAGTTGAATGGCAGAAGCGTCTTTTACCACATGCAGACATTCTACTGTGGATGTTGGAAAAGATCCATTTAAGTCATATTGGTTCGATCATTTCTGCCGAAATATCCAGATCCAGAAATTGATCCGGAGTTGCATTCCATTGTGACAACAAACATGATCCATGGCCCTTGCGGAATCCTCAACCCACTCTCACCATGCATGGAAATCGGAATATGCACAAAGCATAATTTACAGTTAAAGGTTGGATCAATTATAATCAAGGGCAAATATAAAGGGAGAAGAAGTTCTTATCCATCGAATTCCGATCATTCCAACTGATCTACCATTCCAATTCAAGAGGATTCAATTCCCCGTTCGATTGGCTTTTGCGATGAAAATTAGTAAATCGCAACGATAATCGTTTGAAGTCTGCGGGATTAATCTTGAATTTCCACGTTTTTCGCACGGTCAACTGTACGTTGCCTGTTCGCGTGTTGGGAAACCGTCTTCGTTGTTTGTTTGTGCGCCGGAAAACAAATCA
This sequence comes from Drosophila sp. st01m, assembly GCA_018901795.1. Classification (NCBI taxonomy): domain Eukaryota; kingdom Metazoa; phylum Arthropoda; class Insecta; order Diptera; family Drosophilidae; genus Drosophila; species Drosophila sp. st01m. Next base: position 4,153 of record JAEIFG010000480.1, on the reverse strand, counting down.
AAAAACATTGTTTATCATAAGTATCAGCAGCAAAAATTTCGTCGCACGAGCGTAGTGTCGCTGCCTCAGTAACAAAGAAAGCTCGGAAGAACAGTCAAAGCAGCAGCTCAGAAAGTACCGTTAGATGACCCCGATAAAGATGACGATCAGGAGGATGAATTTACTACGGACTCCCGCGAGGACGCTGAGATTTGTGAGGAAAGGCCGACTGTAAACAGACGTTAAGTTGGCAGTGCTAAAAAGCACTGATAGACATCGATTCATCAAATATGAATACGATATGTATTATCGATAAGTAATTAATAAGAACTAGAACGCACTAGAAAGCAGCGTGCAGAATAATGAAGTCGATCTTCTCTTTAATATTATAATAAGCCTTAATATCCGAAATAAAGCCTACAAAAATAAACCCCTTCACACTTGATGTATGAGGAACTCCACCACATAATTTACAGTTGAAAGTTGGATCAATTATAATTATGTTGTGGAATTTGAATCACCCAAAACTTTGCAACGGCATACGGTTGTCCGTCAAAAAACTGATGACCAATTTAATTCAAGCAACGATCATCAAGGGCAATTTTAAAGGAGAAGAAGTTCTTATCCCTCGAATTCCGATCATTCCAACTGATCTACCTTTCCAATTCAAGAGGATTCAATTCCCCGTTCGATTGGCTTTTGCGATGACAATTAATAAATCGCAAGGACAATCGTTAGAAGTCTGCGGGATTAATCAAAAAACATTGTTTATCACATGGCTCTTTACTGATTTCCATTAAAAATTTAAATATAAGTGTTTTATCTCCAAAAAAATTTGAGTAAACAAACATTTACCGTGTTTAGTTATCATTGTGGTTTATATAAAGTCGTTAAATAGAGGCGAGACAACGTTCGCCGGGTCCGCTAGTATCTATATATATAAAAGAAAGTCGTGTTAGTTACACCACTTATATCTCAAGAACGGCTGAACCGATTTACTTGAAAATTGGCAGGGAGGTAGTTTAGAGTCAGGAGTAAATATATAAAATATGAATAACAAAACAGCTGTTATTAGTTGCCGACGCCATGAATTTTGAATTTTTTTCGACCTAGAAGTAACCCCTATCCATGCCAAGAACGGTTACCTAATTTTTCAAACTGGATCAATTGATTTGCTGATTAACTACGAATGTATGCAACTGACACGCTAAGGTATCTTAAATCCAAAATTTTTGATACACGATTCATAAACCCACGTAAATTCCAAAAACTTCTTAGTTTTAAAACTTCTACTTAGCTTAAATCCGACAATAACGAAATTTTGGTAATATCCCAAATTCCGAGAGACATAATTAAAACACCAATATTTGAAATAGTACCATACCCAGACGGAAAAGATAATATATTAACTGAGCCAATACACGACATATACTTTTCACATAACAATCAAACTTACACAGCAAATTCCAAAAGCTTAGTCATAAATAAATGTATCGCAGGTATACTAAACCAAATCACAAGTTAGGCTATACTCAAACCATTTATGTAGACAATAATGTAACAAAACTAGAACCTCTCGAATACACTTAAGCTAAAGAAATAATTGAACAACACACATAATCTAATAATATCTTTCAAATAATAATAGTTATACTCCTAATATTGTACTTCACTTATAAATACAAAACAATACCCCAAAAATGTATTGTAAAATTTTAAAACCAAACTTCAGAAAACGAAACCATTGTAAAATCGGAAATATAATATAATATACCCATGGTAAATGCTCCTGTATTATACCCAACAATTCACGCCTGAGGACAGGCTTTTTTTAAGCATGGGAAGTAACACATCCATTCTACACCCACATATATTATAATCATAAATTAGAATATGACATACAGCACTATTGTAATGTTCATATTTACACATTTAATTTAATTAAATTTTAAGTACGAATTGTAATCAAAGAACGAGAGCCCTTCGACTGACTTTAGCCATTCACGCAAATGCCTAGTATCATATTTCATACTTCAAAGGTACTATTCCCACGGAGTGCAAACCGCTGACTCTAAATCAATAACAAACAATTGTCTTCAACCACTTAAAATCTTAACGATAAACAATTCTCCCCTTATTCTGAATTCTAACTCGATCATGTTTAAAAGAAACCAACTGAAATAACAACATTTTATCACCCGAGTCATTGTTCACGCACTTGTTTCAGTATTCTCAAATTCCCCCCATTTTCAAGTGAAACTCTCACTCCACAAGAGAACCAAAATTTATAGTTTAATCGCTCTTTGGCGACTTCAATTCGCTTATATTAAAGCGAACTGCAAAGTCCATTGTCCAACTAAGTGATAATCTAAAGGCTCTAGTTCTTTCCTATTATTGGAAATAAATGAAGAGTTTATATAAAATAAAATCGTTTTATTTATTAAACCCTACACGCACATTCACTTGGAAAAAGAAACAGAACGCTCAACAATCATTTCGATCATTGCTACATGATCGTGATTCGATCATGTTTAAATGTGTTGTTTTGCAAATTCGTTATATTTTACAATTTTTCTTCGATAAAGGCCAAAAGCAACCAAAGCGGCTGAAAAAATTAATTTAGTTTATGTGCCCGATACTGTAAGGAAGCGGGTAGCACAAAAGTGGTTTGTGGCTATGTTCCGTTCCGGTAATTTCGATGTTAAGGATGCACCACGTGTCGGGAGGCCTGTCGTCAAAAATTACGATGAAATCCTGAAAATAGTGGTAACAGACCGGCACATGAGCACTTACTTAATTGCTGACGAACTGAAGATAAGCCAGAAAACCGCTTGGAACCATTTGCATTACCTTGGATTCAAAAAAAAAGCTCGATGTTTGGGTGCCACAAGATCAAACGCAAAATACATAATGGACTGAGACTTGCGATGAAAATGAAAAACGGCCGTGGTCAAAGCTCGGTGAAGCAGCCCAGACGGTGGCCAAGATCGGATTGACGGCCAGGAAGGTTTTGTTGTGTGTTTGGTGGGATTGGCAAGGAATCATCTACTACGAGCTGATCCCCTATGGCCAAACGCTCACTTCGGCCCTCTACTGCGAACAACTGGACCGCTTGAGGGCAGCCCTCATCCAGATGAGGGCATCTTTGATCAACAGAGACCGAATTGTGTTCCATCAGGATAACGCCAGGCCACACACGTCCTTGGTGACGCGCCAGAAGTTCCGGGAGCTCGGATGGGAGGTTCTAATGCACCCACCTCATAGACCGGACCTGGCACCAAGTGATGACCATCCCTTCCTGTCCATGGCAAACGCGCTTAATCGTGGCTTCAAGAGAGTCCTGTGAAAATTGGCTCTCCGAGTTTTTTTGCCAATAGGGACGCAGCCTTCTACGAGAGGGGTATGATGAAGTTGGCATCTCGTTCACAAAAAGTTTACGAACAAAACGGCGCATATTTGATTTAAATCGGACAAATGTACACAAAGTTATAATTTTTAAAAAATCAATAAAAAACCGAACGGACTTTTTTACTTGACCTAATATTATAAGCAAGTTTGATATTTTTTCTTCCATCTTCTTCTATCTTACCGTCTGCATTTGACAGTTCATTAGTCATCAAATCATCTGACGCGCCGTTATTTCACTTGCCGCGAAGTTTAAGAACGAGTCACTAAGATTCTCAATAATAGTACTTTTTGCACAACGTTCTGCCTTTCTCCACACATCATCCACCTCTTTAGGCATTGTTTCCTCAATCACTATTTGTTCATAAATGAACATGTATTTAAACAGCCCTCGGAGTGAGCTGACACCAGTGGAGAAGCAAGCCACTTCAAAAGGTCACAACAACCTAAAAATACCACAAGTTTTTGGGTATTTATAATTAGCTGGCAGTTAAACTAATTATTAATGTGATTAAACGACGAAAAGAGATGACGAAAAGTCAACTGACTGATAGAGCGGCAATCAAAATGCAGACGATGCGCTTGCGTACCTATATACACGTGTGTGGTGAATGTAGGGACAGAGTACAATGCAATAAGATAAATATGTAGATAATTATTAACAGAGTACAATGTGAAGAAATGCAAACAAAACAGTTGATTGTGTTAACGTTACGCTATGTTTTGAATTATTTAAATGATATGGTAATGTTACTGCTGCTGCTCCCGA
>JAEIFG010000478.1:0-12513 GCA_018901795.1 Drosophila sp. st01m | reverse complement strand
TATTTGTGTGTGTGTTTTTTCGTTTTAGCTAGTTGCAGTATAATTTAGTACAGACTTAAGCCGACTTAGTCTAGCTTAAACATCTATTTAGTTGCTTTTACTTTTCTGCAGACGGCACACGGCACACACAAACGCTTTGATTGTCACTGCGCACACACAAACACGCGCACACACACAGGGCACAGTTGACTCGAGCCACTCTTTTTGCTTTTTTTTGACTTTGACTTTGACTCCGACTTTAAACTCTAAGCGCAGCTTGCACGTCCGACACCGACGACTGTTCGAAATTGAATCTTGAATCGCTCTCGAGCTTTCAACCAACGATCGTCGCAACTCAACGAAACGATCGATGTTTCGATGTATTGGTCGACGACCGTTGTTTCCGCCGAGAGCGAAACGGTTATGCAGTGTCTGAGTGTATGTGTGTGTGTGTGTGTGGGTGCTCAATAGGGATGTGCAAGCTGAGGGATGCTCGATAGTGGTGAGCAAGCTGAGATCAAGTGGTCGGCTGCCCGTGAGCGAGCGCGAGTGTGTGTGTGATCCAATCAAAGCTTCTGTTTGTCTCATAATCTTCCCTAAACTCCTATTGAGTCAGTGCCGATTTTACGATTATTTTTACAAACATTAATTGCGGGTACTTAACAGGTAAACACAGCTAGTGACATCACCACAGGACGGTGACAGGAACACGGACAATGTGAAAAAAAAAAAAGGTAACAAAAAAAAGAAAAATTGCACAATTTGAAAAAAAAAAAAGTCCTATAGTTACATAATTAATACAAAAAAAATATTAATTAATTTAGTCTTCTCTTTTCAGAGTTTCTGGCTGATGGACGACCTGGAGGAGGCCCTATCTTAAGGTAAGTAATTTCTTTTTAACATGCTCTTTTTGGGAACTTAATGACTGATATTGTTTCTTGTTTCAGCTGACAGTGCAGCAGCTGTTTGGCATTTGTGGATACATGGTGGGTGCATGGATTTAATTGTGTTGTGCTATTTAACAAGCGTAATGGCTAATATTATTTTTCCTTTATTTCAGGTTAAAAAATTGACGGTGTGCATCTGAACGGTGAGTATAAAAAATTAGAAAAATAATATTAAATTGTGTTTTTAATTAACGTATTGGCTAATATTATTTTATCTTTTATTTCAGGTTCAAGAATGGCAATATGCAACTGAACAGTGAGTATAAAAGACGATAATAGTGTAATAAGTGCTTTTGAATGAGCGTAATGGCTAAAATTATCTTTCTTCTATTTTTCTTCTGTTTCAGGTTCGAAAATGGCAGTATGCAACTGAACGGTGAGTATAAAAGACAATAAAAATAATATTTAATTTTCTTTTTAGGTTTTTCTGGCAGATAGGTGATTTAAATAAGGCCCTAGCTATGGTAAGTATTGGAATATTGTGCTTTTTATATACGTATTGACTAATATTATTTTTCTTTTATTTCAGGTTCAAAAATTGACGGTGTGCATCTGAACGGTGAGTATAAAAAATTTTAAAAATAATATTAAATTGTGCTTTTGATAAACGTATTGGCTAATATTATTTTATCTTTTATTTCAGGTTCAAGAATGGCAATATGCAGCTGAACAGTGAGTATAAAAGACAATAATAGTATAATAAGTGCTTTTGAATGAGCGTAATGGCTAAAATTATCTTTCTTCTTATTTTTCTTCTGTTTCAGGTTCGAAAATGGCAGTATGCAACTGAACGGTGAGTATAAAAGACAATAAAAATAATATTTAATTTTCTTTTTAGGTTTTTCTGGCAGATAGGTGATTTAAATAAGGCCCTATCTATGGTAAGTATTGGAATATTGTGCTTTTTAATATGCATATTGACTAATATTATTTTTTTTTTATTTCAGGTTTAAAAATTAACGGTGTGCATCTGAACGGTGAGTATAAAAAATTAAAAAAAATAATATTAAATTGTGCTTTTGATAAACGTATTGGCTAATATTATTTTATCCTTTTTATTTCAGGTTCAAGAATGGCATTTATGCAACTGGACAGTGAGTATAAAAGACGATAATAGTGTAATAAGTGCTTTTGAATGAGCGTAATGGCTAAAATTATCTTTCTTCTATTTTTTTTCTGTTTCAGGTTCGAAAATGGCAGTATGCAACTGAACGGTGAGTATAAAAGACAATAAAAATAATATTTAATTTTCTTTTTAGGTTTTTCTGGCAGATAGGTGATTTAAATAAGGCCCTAGCTATGGTAAGTATTGGAATATTGTGCTTTTAATATGCGTATTGACTAGTATTATTTTTTCTTTTATTTCAGGTTCAAAAATTGGCGGTGTGCATCTGAACGGTGAGTATAAAAAATTAGAAAAATAATATTAAATTGTGCTTTTGATGAACGTATTGGCTAATATTATTTTATCTTCTTATTTCAGGTTCAAGAATGGCATTTTGCAGCTGGACAGTGAGTATAAAAGACGATAATAGTGTAATAAGTGCTTTTGAATGAGCGTAATGGCTAAAATTATCTTTCTTCTATTTTTCTTCTGTTTCAGGTTCGAAAATGGCAGTATGCAACTGAACGGTGAGTATAAAAGACAATAAAAATAATATTTAATTTTCTTTTTAGGTTTTTCTGGCAGATAGGTGATTTAAATAAGGCCCTAGCTATGGTAAGTATTGGAATATTGTGCTTTTGATATGCGTATTGACTAATATTATTTTTCTTTTATTTCAGGTTCAAAAATTGACGGTGTGCATCTGAACGGTGAGTATAAAAAATTAGAAAAATAATATTAAATTGTGCTTTTGATAAACGTATTGGCTAATATTATTTTATCTTCTATTTCAGGTTCAAGAATGGCATTTTGCAGCTGGACAGTGAGTATAAAAGACGATAATAGTGTAATAAGTGCTTTTGAATGAGCGTAATGGCTAAAATTATCTTTCTTCTATTTTTCTTCTGTTTCAGGTTCGAAAATGGCAGTATGCAACTGAACGGTGAGTATAAAAGACAATAAAAATAATATTTAATTTTCTTTTTAGGTTTTTCTGGCAGATAGGTGATTTAAAAGAAGGCCCTAGCTATGGTAAGTATTGGAATATTGTGCTTTTTAATATGCGTATTGACTAATATTATTTTTTTTTTTATTTCAGGTTCAAAAATTGGCGGTGTGCATCAGAACGGTGAGTATAAAAAATTTTAAAAATAATATTAAATTGTGCTTTTGAATAAACGTATTGGCTAATATTATTTTATCTTTTATTTCAGGTTCAAGAATGGCAGTATGCAACTGAACGGTGAGTATAAAAGACAATAAAAATAATATTTAATTTTCTTTTTAGGTTTTTCTGGCAGATAGGTGATTTAAATAAGGCCCTATCTATGGTAAGTATTGAAATGTTGTGCTTTTTAATATGCGTATTGACTAATATTATTTTTTATTCTGTTTCAGATTTTAAAATTGGTAGTGTGCATCAGAACGGTGAGTATAAAAAATTAAAAATAATATTAAATTGTGCTTTTGATAAACGTATTGGCTAATATTATTTTATCTTTTATTTCAGGTTCAAGAATGGCAGTATGCAGCTGAACAGGTGAGTATAAAAGACGATAATAGTGTAATAAGTGCTTTTGAATGAGCGTAATGGCTAAAATTATCTTTCTTCTATTTTTCTTCTGTTTCAGGTTCGAGAATGGCAGTATGCAACTGAACGGTGAGTATAACAGACAATAATAATAATATTTAATTTTCTTTTTAGGTTTTTCTGGCAGATAGGTGATCTTAAAGAGAGGCCCTAGCTATGGTAAGTGTTGGAATACTGTGCTTTTTAAGTATGCGTATTGACTAATATTATTTTTCTTTTATTTTAGGTTCAATGATTGGCGGTGTGCATCAGAACGGTGAGTATAAAAAATTTTAAAAATAATATTAATTTGTGTTTCTTAATTAACGTAATGGCTAATATTATATTATCTTCTATTTCAGGTTCAAGAATGGCAGTATGCAACTGAACGGTGAGTATAAAAGACAATAAAAATAATATTTAATTTTCTTTTTAGGTTTTTCTGGCAGATAGGTGATTTAAATAAGGCCCTATTTATGGTAAGTGTTGGAATGTTTTGCTTTTTTAATATGTATTGACTAATATTATTTTTTATTCTGTTTCAGATTTTAAAAATTGGTAGTGTGCATCAGAACGGTGAGTATAAAAAATTTTAAAAATAATATTAAATTGTGCTTTTGATAAACGTATTGGCTAATATTATTTTATCTTTTATTTCAGGTTCAAGAATGGCAGTATGCAACTGAACGGTGAGTATAAAAGACGATAATATTAATAAGTCTTTTAACAATAAAAATAATATTTAATTTTCTTTTTTAGGTTTTTCTGGCAGATAGGTGATTTAAATAAGGCCCCAATGGTAAGTATTGGAATGTTGTGCTTTTTAATATGCGTATTGACTAATATTATTTTTTATTCTGTTTCAGATTTTAAAAATTGGTAGTGTGCATCAGAACGGTGAGTATAAAAAATTTTAAAAATAATATTAAATTGTGTTTTTTAATAAACGTATTGGCTAATATTATTTTATCTTTTATTTCAGGTTCAAGAAAGGCATTTTGCAGCTGGACAGTGAGTATAAAAGACGATAATAGTATATTAAATGCTTTTGAATGAGCGTAATGGCTAAAATTATCTTTCTTCTATTTTTCTTCTGTTTCAGGTTCGAAAATGGCAGTATGCAACTGAACGGTGAGTATAAAAGACAATAAAAATAATATTTAATTTTCTTTTTAGGTTTTTCTGGCAGATAGGTGATTTAAATAAGGCCCTAATGCTATGGTAAGTATTGGAATATTGTGCTTTTGATAAACGTATTGGCTAATATTATTTTATCTTTTATTTCAGGTTCAATGATAGGCGGTGTGCATCAGAACGGTGAGTATAAAAAATTTTAAAAATAATATTATATTGTGCTTTTGATAAACGTATTGGCTAATCTTATTTTATCTTTTATTTCAGGTTCAAGAATAGCAGTATGCAACTGAACGGTGAGTATAAAGGACAATAAAAATAATATTTAATTTCCTTTTTTAGGTTTTTCTGGCATATAGGTGATCTATAAGTGGCCCTATTTATGGTAAGTATTTGAGTATTATGCTTTTTCCTGGTATTTTGGGAATCGTGTTAATAATTTCGCATTATGATGAAATTGTAGCATTATGGTGAATTTTTGACAAGCACTGCAGCAGAGGGAGACGGCCTCTGCAGCTGAGTGAGGTCCGATATGGTTGTCATAAATAGTGTGTTAGAAAGGGATGACAATATAGTGAAGCCAGTGTTGTGTATACACTGAATAGAATATGAGGAAGATGAGTAAGAAAAGAAAATCACTTCAGTGACGTTTAACTGGTGGAATAAATCGGAACTTGCTGTGCTGCTGCAACAAATTTAAAAAACGAATAATTAAAAATGGATAAGACTCCCTTATTTCCGACATCAGAAGTGGGATCGCCTTCGCCACAACAGCCCAGCGCTGATCAGTATATGGCTGCGTTTGAAGCACAAAACCGTAACCTCATAGAAATAATAAAAACCATGCACGTGCCAAGAGCACCGGCGTCAGATGAAAAGTCTTTGCACGTCACACTGCCAAAATTATGCGCTGACAGCGCTGGAGCGGATCCATCTGCATGGTGCACCAATGTGGACTTAATCTTTGCAGATTATGCGCTTGTAGGCAATGCGCTCGTAATAGCGTTGAGCAAAGCGCTAGAAGGCAGTGCGTCGCAATGGCTGTCGCAGATATGCTTCGCCGGCATCACATGGCCGCAGTTTAAGGAACTGTTCATACAGCGATTCGTAGGGATTGAGACGTCGGCTGCCATTCTCATGAACGTTTTGAATGGACGTCCAAAACCTGAAGAGAATTGATAATAAATTATTGCGTTGGGTGATTACGACAAATGTGGCTATGCGCAATGAGATTCAGCAACAGCTGCAAGCTTACGCCTTCAAGAAACGTAACAACGAAGATGATTTTGCCCCAGAAAAGAAGAAGTCAAGAAAGCAGTCACAGATTAAGTCACAAATTCGCCGAATGCCGCGCTCGAAAGGAAGGTACATCAAACAAAAAAGGAAGAAACCACAGAGGAAGCAACATGCCTGGGTCAAAAGATCGTTCGAACATAAAATGTTTTAAATGCGACGAGATGGGACCTGTGGCTTCTGTATGTCCCAAAGGCAACAACAAATACATCGAAAACCGAGTTGACGTATGCAAATTAAGTGAGCCAAGTGGATTATATTTTCAATCTGGTGAGCCCTTTCCATTCTTCTTCGATTCGGGAGCCGAATGTTCTTTGGCCAAAGAGAAATTAAGTAACAAGTTAGCTGGCAAGAGAAGTAACAATCTAGTTATTTTAAGAGGAATTGGTGACAATATAGTTAAGAGCCACTTGCAAATACTATCAACAGTTCAAATGTCACAATTTAATTTAGAAATTTTGTTTCATGTTGTAGTGGATAACTATTTAAATCACGGCATAATGATTGGCCAAGACATATTAAAGCTTGGTTTCAGTGTATTGATTGAATCTGATAAATTTAGTATTTACAAACCCAAAATTATTAATGCCGTTCAAAATAATGCACCTGAGTACACTTTGGAAATGTTTTTTTGACACCAATACAGAATTAAGTGACAATGATAAATGTAAATTAAGAAATATATTGGAAAAGTATGCCGATAGTTTTGTAATTGGGATACAAAATAAGCGTGTAACCACAGGTGCATTGGAAATTCGTTTAATTGATAAGAATAAAACTGTTCAAAGGCGCCCATATCGACTCAGCACAGATGAGAAGCTGTTAGTTAGAGAAAAGATAGAACAAATGCTTGAATCTAATGTTATTCGTCTCAGCAGTTCTCCATTTGCAAGTCCAATGTTCTTAGTTAAAAAGAAGGACGGCAGTGACAGATTGTGTATCGATTTTCGTGAGCTAAACTTAAATACGATTTCTGATAAGTTTCCATTGCCACTGATTTCGGATCAAATAGATCGTTTGCGAGGTGGTAAATATTTTTCCATTTTAGACATGTCCAGCGGATTTGATCAAATACCGATTCATCCAGATTCTAAAAAAAAAAAATTTGTGACTACAAAGGGTCAGTACGAATTTCTGGCCATGCCATTTGGTCTAAAGAATGCGTCGTCTATTTTTCAACGTGCTATTGTTCGAGCTTTGGGGGACTTAGCCTATGCTTATGCAGTTGTTTACATAGACGATGTGCTGGTAGTTGCAAATACAAAGGAGGAAGCATATGAGAGGTTGAATACAGTGTTAAAAGCGTTGTCAGAGGCGGGGTTCTCGTTCAATATAAAAAATAGAATTTTCTTTGTACAGGAATAGAGTACCTAGGATTCTACATCAAGGATGGAGAAATTAAACCAAATCCTCGTAAGATAGAAGCTTTTCTGTTTTATCTCAGCCAACCTCGGCAACGCAGTTGAGGCAGTTTATAGGTTTGGCATCTTATTTCAGACAATTTTTTCCACGATTCTCAGAGAAGATGAAGCCACTGTATCAGTTAACCTCAAAGCTGAATGCTTTTGTTTAGAAGGAGGAACACGAGAAGATACGGCAAAATATTATCAAAGTGCTAACATGTGACCCTGTACTGACCATATTCGACCCTGAGCTTCCAATTGAATTGCAACTGATGCCAGTGCAGATGGCTAAGGCGCTCTGCTCATGCATAAAATAGAAGGGAAACACAGAGTAGTCGAATATTATAGCAAATGCACGTCAATATCTGAAGTCAAATATCACTCGTATGAGTTAGAAACGCTAGCTGTCTATAATGCAGTCAGACATTTTAGACATTATTTGCACGGTAGAAAATTTGTAGTGTATACTGATTGCAATTCGTTGAAAGCTAGTCGTACAAAGGGCGAGTTGACCCCAAGAGTACACCGCTAGTGGGCGTACTTACAGGCATTTAACTTTAGTGTAGAATATCGCAAGGGCAGCCAAATGGCTCACGTGGATTTCTTATCGCGAAATCCGATTTCCACAGTTTCCAGTGCCATAAGCAAAGTAGATGAAGTTCGTGTTGATCTGGCGACGATAACAGATAATTGGCTATTAGCCGAACAGCAACGAGATGAGGGTATAAACAAAATCCTGGCTCAATTGAATAACGAAGGCATGGAGGCAAATATCGATAAAACATATGAGGTCCGAACTGGACTACTATATCGCAAAATACAGCGTAATGGAAAGACTCGTTGCCTACCAGTAATCCCTAAAGCGTTTAGGTGGTCCGTTATAAATCATGTACACGAAGCTGTAATGCATTTGGGGTGGCAGAAAACTTTAGACAAGGTCTACGAAAAATATTGGTTTGAGCACATGACCAAATGTGTAAGAAAATTTGAGGAAATTGCATGACATGCAAATTGTCCAAGCCTTCATCAGGCAAAATGCAAATTGAAATGCACCCAATTCCCGTGGCATACCGTTCACGTAGATATAAGTGGGAAGCTTAGTGGAAAAAACGATCTAAAGGAATATATCATAGTTCAGATAGACGCGTTCACTAAGTTTGTTCACTTGTATCATACTCTAAATCTTGACTCGGAAAATTGTATTAAAGCCATAAAATCAAGTATGTCTTTCTTTGGAGTTCCCAGTCGCATCATAGCGGATCAAGGCAGAAGTTTTGCCAGCAACAAGTTCCGTGAGTTTTGTTCAACAAACAGGATTGAGTTGCACTTAATAGCTACAGGTGCCAGTAGAGCAAACGGGCAGGTTGAAAGGGTAATGAGCACTCTTAAGACTATGCTTACTGCTGTGGAAACGAGTCAGCGATCATGACAAGATGCGTTGGAAAACCAAAAAGCAATAAATTGCACCACAAATCGAGTCACTAAGGCAAGTGCTTTGGAATTGCTGATAATGCCAGAAATTGGGTTTTTTGGTTGTTGCAGGTTGGGGGGAAAAAAAATTTGTTGAAAAGGAACCGGTGGGGGGCACAAGCCGAAGAAAATATGCAAAAAAATGCACAGTACGATAAAGAAAGGTTTGATAAAAAACAAAGCAAAAGTAGTTCGGTATAAGGTAGGCGATCATGTGTGATCATGTGAAAGCGAGCGAGAGCGGCATCAAATGAAGCTTTCAAATGGAGACGGCCTCTGCAGCTGAGTGAGGTCCGATATGGTTGTCATAAATAGGGATGTGTTAGAAAGGGATGACAATATAGTGAAGCCAGTGGTTTTGTATAGACTGAATAGAATATGAGTAAAATGAGTAAGAAAAGAAAATCACCTCAGTGAAGTTTAACTGGTTGAATAAATATGTTCTTCCCCAAAATTATAAAAAATAATTAAAAAAGTAACTCCCTTATTTCCGACATACATATTGTCTAATATTATTTTTCTTGTTATTTCAGGTTTAAAAAAATGACAAAATGTGGCTTCACGGTGAGTACAAGAAACAATATCAGTGGCTAATATTTTTTTTTTTTTTGTTTCTTTTAAAATGAGAGTAATGGCTTAATATTAGCTTAATATTATTATTATCTTGCCTCGTTTCAGGAGCCAGTTGGGGCATTGTGGATCGCCAATGTGGATCGTCAATGGATCGTCAATTGAGTCGAGGGGTTGTGTTGCTCGGCCAGTTGAGTTGCTATGTTGACGATCCTCCCTCGCTGCAGTCATTGTGTCTTTGAAATGTGGCATGATGCACTGGTGCTGCAGGTGCCCACGCCGCAGTCAGCTTTGTTAATGTCATCGTGTACTGAAGAAACATGGCCAGGATGTTGGAGCTGTTCAGATGCAGGTAGGTGCAGGTAAATTTTTGTACCTGCAACGACTTGAAAATATTATTAGAATATGATTTTAATGGAGTTTTTGCTTTTTTCAGGTGTTGCTGCATCTGCGTCTGGGTGCCATAGGTGACCATGTTGATGCACCACCAGGGTATGTGGCTGCCACGGGAGTGGCTTGCTGGAGGCACCGCTTGCTCCTCCTGGTGCTGCAACTGTTCCGCAATGATGAGCCGCTGACGATGCCATTGTTATATGGCAGGATTTGTTGGGTGCCGCTGGATTGGTACGAGGATCCCGTAGGTGCCATTGGAGAGGCATTTCTGGAGTCGGTGTCGCAAGTTGTGAAGGGGCGCTGCCACCGCTCCTCAGCTGGATTTGGATTTGAATTGTATTGGCCGCCTTTGGCCAAAGTCGCAATGGAAGATGCAAGCCGGTACGTTTATATGAACTGTGACGTTCTAAATTGCATTTATTTATTATTTGTTTTGGCTGATTTTTTTATTTTCTTTTATTTCATGTGTTAATTGCTGCCTATTTATGCTGAGTTGAGTGAGTTGAGCTGCCAAACTGCACCAAGCTGTATGTATTTGGACAACGTAGTGGCTTTTGTTTGCGACGGCAAATTTATGGAATTGGTGGATATACTCAAGGTGTTGCTTCACAACTTGAGGTGTTGTTGTTGGCAGGATTGGAAGCCCTGTCCAAGGTCGAGTCGATTTCTCAACGAGCTGTGATACTCGACAGTTGAAGTTGCTTTGGTATGTATATAAATTTTTTTTTTGTTGCTGCTGCTGGTGCTTGGTTGGCAGCATAGGCAGAATTATTTTAATTTATTTATATATATTTTAATTTTGTATTTTATGTTTTTATATATTTTTAAAATTGCATTAAGAGTGTTTATAGTTTATTTAATTTATTTATATTTTTAATTAAATAGTTTTAGTAGTAGTGTACTTGCTGTTATATATGTTGTTGCTGCATGTCGTCTTCCATTTGCGCTTGTATTTTGATTTGTTGTTACTGTTGTGTGTTGGCGTTGATTGTTGACGGCAAGAAGCGCGCAAAATCAAAAAGCGCGCCAGTCAAAGTTGATTTTGGCGCGAGCATCGGCGTCAGTAATGGCGGCGATGGCGTCCTCTTTCTCTCTCACTTTTTCCTGTGATTTTCTCCATCTTCTTTGCTGGCATTATGGCGCCTTTTTGCAGCTTTTTGGCGGCAGAAAATGCGGCATTTTTGTTGTTGTTTTTGATGTCATTTTTTAAGTTATTTTATTGCACATTTTATATATATTTTTTTTCATGTCTTTTTAATTTATTTATTGTTTTTTTGTTGTTTTTTGTCAAAATTTTTTTTTACATATTATTGGCAGCGTTTTTATTTTGTTGTGCAATTTTTATTTTTTACAAGAAACGCATAAAATTGTGTTGGGACGAGCAGAGCGGAGAACATGACAAAGTTTGACGTTGACTGGACTTGGCTACATATATTTTTATGCAACAATAAAATTGTTCATAAAAAGACACACAGATGGACAGTTTGCTTCTATTTCAGGCTCAAAATGGCATTATGCAGGTGGGGGGGAGTAAAAAGAAGAAAAAAATTTTTTTTTATTTTTTTTTTTGGGTTTTTGGGGAGATAGGGGGTCAAAAAAAAAAGGCCCTAGCTATGGTAAGTATTGGAATATTGTGCTCTTAATATGCGTATTGACTAATATTATTTTTCTTTTGCTTCAGGTTCAAGACTTGACGGTGTGCATCTGAACGGTGAGTATGAAAACGGTAAGTATGTGTAGCTATGGTAAGTGTTGGAATGTTGTGCTTTTTAATATGCATAATGACTAATATTATTTTTTAATCTGTTTCAGGTTTTAAAAAATTGGCAGTGTGGATCTGAGCGGTGAGTATAAAAAATTAAAGAAAATAATATCAAATTATGCTTTTAATAAACGTATTGGCTAATATTATTGTATCTTTTACTTCAGGATCAAAAAGCAATAGTAATATTATTTAATTTTCTTTCTAGGTTTTTCTGGCAGATAGGTGATTTAAATAAGGCCCTAGCTATGTTGAGTGTTGGAATGTTGTGCTTTTTAATATACATAATGACTAATATTATTTTTTTCTTGTTTCAGGTTTAAAATTGACGGTGTGCATCTGAACGGTGAGTATGAAAATTAGAAATAATATCATATTGTGTTTTTTAATATACGTATTGGCTAATATTATTTTGTCTCTTATATCAGGTTCAAAAATTGACAGTGCGCATCAGAACGGTGAGTATAAGAAATTAAAAATAATATCAAATTGTGTTTTTTTAATAAACATATTGGCTAATATCATTTTATCTTATATTTCAGGTTCAAAAATGGCATTATGCAGCCGAACAGTAATTATAAAAGACGATAATAATATTCTTTAATTTTCGATTTAGGTTTTCTGGCAGATAGGTGATCTATTAAAGGCCCTAGCTATGGTAAGTATTGAGACGTTGTGTTATTTCAGGTTCAAAAATGGCATTTTGCAGCTGGACAGTGTGTATAAAAGACGATAATAGTATAATAAGTGCTTTTCCTGAACGTTGATGTCACTGTCGTATACTGTAGAATTATGGCCAGGATGTTGGAGCTGTTCAGATGCAGGTAGGTGCGGGTTAGTTTTGTACCTGCAAAGACTTGAAATATTGTTAAAATATGGTTTTAATG